>JBAGKK010418138.1:0-18009 GCA_037177015.1 Euceroptres primus
ATATAAAATTATTATTATATATATATATATATATATATATATATTGTTACAAAAGAAAGATGCTTTAAAAAAATGTTAATTTGCATTTAAAGATGCTGAAATGCATTTCTTGACCAAATCTGTCTTACTCTGAACGGTATTTTCTACTTAGGATGCTGTTTCCACTACGGCTGGATAAACTCGATTTTTCTACTGGAATTTTAAATACCTCTGCTGATAAAACTGAAATTGACATTCTATTGCTTACATTGAAGTAAAAAGAAAAGTAAAAAATTATTAAAATTAAAGATATTGATTTTAATCATTTTGAACTATAGGAGATTAAGTTTTTATATTTTATAAAATTAGTGGCTATGATATTAATTTCTTAAGATGCAAAAAATTTAACTTTTTCATTTATTCTAGATTAAAAAAATCCCTTGAAAAAAATCGGATCCAAGAATTAAAATGTTAAAAGATTAAATCTTTGAAACTAGACTTACCTCTCTTCTTGTTTCACCTCTTCTACTGAAGTATTTTTAATTTAAAAAAGTTCTAATAAAGTAAATTTTGAAGATATTTTAATGAAAATAAATTCACTCAATAAAATAAAATTAAACAAACTTTTTTTATTATTTATCATAGAAAACGAAGAAAAATATTTACAAATTTCTTTTACAAGATTTCGTTTCTTCTCGCGAACATTCTAAATTCCAACATTATGTATAACAGCGTAATACCGTATTCCGTTTTAAGATATAATTTTGAAAAAACATTATAGCTGAAACAAAATCTAGGTTCACAAAAAAATATAAAAAAGTTTTCGAGCCTATTATAAAATACTATCCTGATAGCAGAGAACAGAGATCGTAAAATGAAATTGAATTAATTTCCTGATTGAAGCAGAACAATGTCTAAATATAAAAAAAATCGTGTATTTTACCAGCCTCAAGAAATTTCATCTTATTTTTTACAAAATTACTACTGAAAATTATTACATTTAAGGGAACTTGAATGTCAAGATAAAAAAGTCTGAATTTTATATCTACTCCAAAGGGATGATATTTTACGTTAAAGAGTCAACTTTTCTTAAGAATAACTTACAACATTGAAGTCCCCTTAAAAGTTTTTAAACATTATAAATACCGACTGTAATATTCACAGTTTTTTCTATATTTAAGAAAATCAATTCTGTTTATAAAAAATTCAACATCAAATCTTCCTTGCTACATGATTATGATCTGTTAACATCCATCTGGCTGTGGTACTCTTCCTCACGAATCATCGAGTAAAATAAAACAAATTATCTTAAACGTTTTTTGCCTTTATGACTTCAACCTAAAATTGTCAACAATTGTTGGATTAAAAAAAGTCTTTTGAAAGAAGCTTGCCACACAACTAAAATACTCTGTTGAGCATAACAAGTAACTGATTTGTTTTTGCTGCACCAATGCAACAAAAAATAAATAACACAACTCTTTCTGGACGGGTGTTTTAGTTGGAAAAAAGGGATGAATCTACGTCCTGTTAATAATTTTTTTGAGAATAAAAACACAGTGGCGTAACAAACTTTTACTTGGGCTACAAATACTGCATTTTAAAGCTGCTTTCAATAAAAATCATTCAAATAATATCAAAAACTGAAGTAATCCCGCCAGAAGTTATTTGCACAATTTTTTAAAACGAACTTTGATTGAATTTAATTGCAGTAACTACACCCGAGTTTCTCGTCAGCTATGCCTCTGTTTGCAAGTTACAAAAACCTTTCGATTAGTAATTATAAATGAATGTATATTTAATTTACACAATAAAAAGTTCGGTAAACTCTGAAAGAATTTGAAACGTCGTAACGGTAATGATTAAAGATTCAAAACGGGCGCAAAATGAATCCAAGGAAAATAATCAGTGACAGAAACATTCTATAACCACGATACTGATTTTAAAAAATTGTTCGGATCCTCTTCTGCGCCCTTTTCCAAACTCTAGCGGTAACATTTAATCGCTGAAATGTACAAAGACTTTAACGCGTTTCCTTTGAAATAAAATGTCTCAATCTCGTGTGTATCTTCAAATAATAATAATAATAATAATAAAATAACAATCGTGTAATACTACCTGTTACTTGTTTACTTATACTAAACATAGATTTAGTATTATTTTTGGTTGAACGTCCAGGCTAAATTTTTTAAAGATCTCTAAAACGGTTATAGATGATGCCACTGTGTAGACATGAGATTGTTGGAAGATTCGATGGCTCTAGCTATAGCCTCATGCAGTCCATGACCCAACCAGAGTTGATTTAATTGTTTATATTTATCCCTGCAAAGCCTCATGGGATTCCCTCTCCGCAATCCTTGATCCGTTTCTCCATACTCATCAAGATACGGTGGACAAGCAAAAGATCCTCGATTCGGACTTCTCATGTAAAGAATTTCACACTCACGAACTCTTAAAAAGACGCTTACTCCAGCGCCACACTTGCTTGCATGATAAGAGCAAGCACCCACCATCATTTTATTTAATTCAGTTTGACAACAGTAACTCTGCGAGCACAACATAACTCCGCAAACAAGACACATGGTTGGATTCCTAGAATCTTCTCGATCACTGTTTGGACAGGCGAATAACGAAACCATATTGATAAGTTCGCTATAATCATCCGGAAGATCCACCAGCTTGTTTACTTTCAATGGCTCCTTAACTGCCAACTTCTTCGCCTGAGTGCTTTGCACTTCAGGATGATCTGCCCAAATTTTCGCCAACTTCGCAACAACCTCCGAATCCAACAACTCATTACATGTCGTCGGAAGGCCCAAATATTTACAAATATTCTCGTACGTATCACCACCTTTTCTGGTCAATTCCACAAGTGCTGGAACGTCGGTTACGTAGTGGAAGTATAAAGCACAGCATCTCAAGAATGGCAAGCAGGCATCCTTCACTTGCCTCCAAAGTTCCGTGACTGTTTGACCTCCAACAGAGACGTTCAATGTCTGAGCCAAAGCTAGAATAGAATTGCAGTTCTCGTCTTCGTTTGCCTCCAGACCATCCACATCCATCACCTCCTCGAACTTTGTCGTTAGTAAAATTTTAACTATCAACGCAATGAATACTAATTTTAAAGCGTAAAGTTCCGCGATTCCTCCAGTGAGAACTGAAGGTCTTTCGGTGGCCTTGGTGTTGAATAAACTGGGTAGAGAATTGATGAGCGGGACAAGAACGCCAAATGGGTCCCAGTCGTAGATACACACTCTATCGTGTGGATTTTCCAGCAACAAGGTGAGAAGAGACAGAGCATGATTAGGAATAGTCATGTCGTTGTTGGGGGTATCAGATTCCGACGTAGAACCTGCCCATGTTGAACCCATCACTGCTGAAATCCTAGCAAGTCCTTCCAAGCTGTCCCTTTGCCTCGAAGACAAAGCACCCAGGAGAGGTTTATCTGTATCTCTCAATAAAAATTCTATCGCGTGGACAGTGTAGGCTGTTGATTTCCAGGCTAGAAGAGGTACTCTAGGATCTCCCTCGTGGGGCTTGACATTCAAACCTTTCGTGTAAGTTGCTTGAGCGAAGATGTGAATCATGGAAACGAGGTTTTTAGAAAGACTGGGTCCAGGTAATGAGTAAAGAGATTCAAAGGCGACTCCTGCTTCTCCAAGTTCTTGCATAACCTTCTTTATGGGACAAGGAATCACTTCAGTGTCTGAAGAAGCTTCTTCTGTTGATGAATCCTGCGGCGTTGCGCCCGTACAATAACGACATGAAGGATCATGAGCGCTTTTGAGTTCGGTTAAATCCTGACTTTCTTTGACTTTGGAATTGAGAGTAAGCTTCAAAGCATCCAACCACGTTTCGAAACTCAAATCTGGCTGGTCATTTGTCGGCTGCAAATTTCCTAATGCTGGCAAGAGAGGCAAAACCGTGTTACTTAGACACTCGCAAAGAGGGCAGAGGTATTCTTGTTTCTCTACGTCGAAACTAGACGGTTGCCTAAGGCGGTATGGCCTTCTGTTTTCCTTGTTGAGAACATTTTCGAAATACTTTTGCCAGCAGCGAGCGTGCATCACGTGGCCACAGGTGCGAGTGTGGGGCGATGCACCAAGATTGGCTGACAAATAAAGTGTATCTGCTTCAGCTGTGTTTTCTCTATTTTGGCATAAGACTGTGGATTGTTGGACAAAAGCGGCCAACACCATAGCTGGACCTGAAGAGGTTACCATCTGATCTTCCTGGCAAAGAATACAGGTGTCGGTCTTCTTTTCACATAATCTGCTGGTTTGATGAGGACCAAGTGCAACCGTTGCATCCTGAGTACATTCACTCAAGTCCATTGTAGATCCATGATCGTTGCTGTTGTTGACATCCAATGCTGTTTCCTCGAATAATTTGGCATTCTTCTTCATAAAGTGCTTCTGCATTGCCGCAATTTGAGCCATAATTTTAGCTCTCTTCTGAGCTGCCATCTTTGTTCGCCATTCTTTTCCATTCTTGTCAGGTTCAGCGTCACTTGGCTTTTCTGTCTGTTGTGTGGAAGGTGCGGGAGCTGCTTCCATCAATGAGGAACCGGTAACCTCTCTGTATTTTCCCAGAACCCAGGTGAGCAAATCGGCATGAGCATCTATGCGTGGACTACTCGAAAGATCTTCCAAAAGTTTGTAAATATTCCATTTAGTGGCTCTGCTGGTGAAGTTCAAAAAGGGATAATTTCCAGATTCTTGTTCTTGTAGAGCGTATCCTATCAAGTGGAGTATTTTGTGTACTTGGGGTTCGGAGTAACTTCTGGCTCGTAAATTAAGAGCACGTTCGAGTACCGTTTGTATTATGTGAAACATTACATCACACTGGAGTAAATTTGCAACCAGACTGAAGGTTTCTGTTAGTTTGGGTAATTTGGGAGGTGGACAACATTCCAATTCACCTGCTGCCTTTCGGCGTTTCCGTTGTGCTTCTTCAGACTTGCTCAGTTCTTCCTTGGTGTAATGATAAAAGAATACATTGTACTCGGAATATAAATGCGGCTTCAATTCGTAGACGCCTTTCCCTCCGGATGATTGCGATGGTTTCTTGAAGTCTGCCACGTCGTCTATCACTCTCTCCATTCCAGTTTCGTGGTGTACATCATCTGGCAAAGTCTTGTTCAATTCCGAATGAGAAAGAGGTTTGATGCAGAGCTGCTGTATAATTTCTTTTCTCAAGCGATCGTCTTCGCTGATCTGACCGACGCCTGGAACGTGTCTCTCTCCTACGATGGTGTTCAAAAGGCCAAGAAATTCCTCCACCAGGTTAATAGTTTGCCTGATACTATCTTCCTCTGGATTCTTCAAAGTATTGATTTCAAATTCCGGATCTGCCCAGTTGAGAAGGTTGAACTTATTCAAAATGTGGATTAAAAATTCGTTGTTTTCTATCAGAGATGCACCAGCCTGAAGTAGAATTATGTCCCTATCCAACATTTCCGTTCGGCACTTGACATTGTGATAGAAGTAAAGTTGATTGAGAAGAGAATATCCATTTCTTCTCCACATGCCAGCATGAACCTGGGAAATCATCGCTTGAGCCCTTAAAACTGGTTCGATGATTTGTTCTGGAGTCGGTTTCGTTGGAATCATGAACTCTGGACTTTGAAAATGAAGATCATGTTGCTCAAGGTAGAGGAAAAGTCCTGCCAGGAATCTAGAAAGAGGAAGGTGTATAGACACCGGTTCTGAAGATACGTCATATTGTATACAAGAAGTGCTGTAGTTGGCCAATTCTCTGACCTGAGAACGCTTGGACTCGTTTCCTGGTTGCTCGTACAGTTTCTTCAGGACTAATCTAAACGCCTTCATCAGTGCCACTTTGTCAGATCCACACCATTCTAAGGCGAGACTTATCACAGGTGATAGTTTGATGTGAAGGTTAAAGGCTGACTCCCACTCTGGTTCATACTCCATGTGCTGTCCTACTTGCCTAAGGACAGCGTCCATCCATTGCATACTGCACAATAGTGTCAGCAATAAATTCACCCCCTGTAAAAAGCCACGTCTCAACTCATCAGTCCATGTGTCGGGCTTGACGCTCAGCAAATATCGCAGATCATAAAGTATGTATTGAGCTCTCTTGAACGGTATATTCGGCGAATTCCTCTCAAACTCTAATTTCCCTGCTGCATTGCATTTTCGAGAGCTTTCAGAAATGAAGGTGTTGAAGAGTATGAACAACACATCATGATGCGCGATCAAGTGATGAGCTAGAGTCGGGGCAGTGAAAAGCTGAACGGAGAAAGAGACGATGGAAAAGGAGTGATCGTGATCATCTCTGATGAAATCTTTCATTACGGATCCGTACCTCTGAGTGAAGACGATTGCCAGGGCTTTTTTGCTTTCATACTCCATCAGCATTCCCGAGATGAAGAGCCTGTGCCAAGCCGTCCTGGCTGATTTCCAGAGCTGAGAATCTCTAGTTAGAATGCCCTCGACTATTGTCATCTCCGGTAGTTTGGTGTTTAGTGCTATGTTGCTGAATAAAATTCTGAATCCTTCGCAGAGACTAATAAATCCTTGTAACCATCCTAGTAGTTTCATAGCAAATATCTGATGAGCTATCACATGTGCATGTGCCACGAGGACTTTCAGTGGCCGATTATTACTTCGAGACATGAATTTTTCGATTTCAGACTTTAACTCATTGCAATGGGAAAATCCAGAACACTTGACAACTGCTCTACCCTCTCTGTCAATGTTGGTTACAAACTCTATAGCGTCTCGTTGAGAACATTTTATGACACGAGTGAGCGTACTTATAACTTGATCGAAAGTGTGCATCTCGTCGTTGTAAAGAACAGTGCAATATGTATCAGCTGTGGCCAAAAGTCCCAGTGGATTCTCGTCTGTGTCCTTGACTAATAAATCCGAAGGCAATCCTGGTGTGTGTTCTAAAGACAATAATTCGTAGCAGTACTTGAGCACGGCTTCGAATGTGGCTACAGCTCTGTCAGTGACATCCTGGGGCAATTTGCAAGCTCCTGACTCTTTTGAATGAGTGCCAACTAGATGAATTTTACAAAAGGGTTCATTTTTCCAAGCTTCAGTGTCTCCACAATCGCAGCAACCTCCACCAGTGGATGTTCCCATTTTGTACTTGTGATAACGATGAGGAGACAGTTTAAAACAGTTGACACATAAGACACAAGTTGAATCCATCCCGCATTCTCTACAGTTATAAGTTGGCTCGCCCATTTTAAAAACTCTTCCACAGACGGAAGGAGGGTTGTCCAGTTGACTCAAGAGCTTGAGAACCACTTGAGGTTCTCCATTACAGATGAACTCTTCGAGAGTGTTGAAAAGCATCTTTTGAGCCGTATCTTCGTCGAAATTCCAGTCCAGACAATCATCGTTTGGCTCAGGACTGTAGATTTTAGGCACCCAAATTCTCCAGTGTTCCTTGAAATTTGAAGGTGAGAGCACTCCTTTACTCATCTTATCCATCCATACGTTGACGCATGGCTTGTGGGAATTGGAAAATATTGGTAGGGATGGTGTGTGCTCCATCTCTTCGCAGTTTTGACTTTGCTCACACTGTTCATTTTCTTCGTTCATCCTTTGCTGATGATCCCGATTTTATTCACGGTACTGAAAATAAAAAAGATTTGTCAAGTTGTAAAATCCACGAAAAATGATTCTTTCAAATTTTTTCCAAGGGTTTTTGAGTTGTTAAATATGAAGACTAAAATATCCTTCAATTCAAAATTTGAACCGAATATTAATTTCATTTAAAATCGAACAGATTAGTTTCTAAGAGGATAAAGAAAATTTGTGAATCATTCATGAAATACCAAAGATATTTTCAAAATCTTGGATACCATCGTGTAAGAACATTTTTGTACACAACCGATAGAGAAATCGTTCAAAAATGAAAATTTTAATTTAAAAAATTTTAAACTGACATCACTATCAATGTATGACTCATTTTTTAAATGGCTCCCAAGAAGTTAAATTTGCAAGATGACTGTGCGTTTTAGGATTTGTACCTTACAAATAAACATAGTTTATAAGAGTATGCAATATTAAGATGAATATATGTAACGATGCGTAATAATAATAGTTGCTTAGATGCTGTCACAGATTATATTACCGAACATAAAAATATTAACGTTGCCATTTAGATGCAGGTAACATACAGAAAGTAATCAATCTGGTTGATGAATATTTAATTTTGTCTGCACTTTATAATATTTACAATTTCTATTTTGAAAACTTTATCAAATAAAGTAATGACAATAGTTTCCTTTAAAATCATTACAATTAGATTTGTTACATTAACAAAAATAACAATAATAGCAACAATAAATATTAACGATAAAAATAAGTTTTCTAATATTTTAAAACGAAAAATAAATATAAATATCAAAGTATTTAGAAACAACAAAATTTAAATCAAAATGTTTTTATTACTAAAAAATTATTATATTTTATAATAATGTGGGGGAATTCATTTTGCAATATCTATCTATTAGAATCATATATCCCTTTTGGTTAAATTTTAACAATTGATATCGAACATAAGTATTTTTATAAACTGTATAAAAAATGTTTTATGTTAAATTTCTTTTTCTAGTTGTCAACTTAAGTCATGTCTTCAACTTTGCAATGTTTTAAACTTTCTTTTATTCTAAAAATTAAAAATTTTATTTTATTGCACCATAGTACACAATTGCAATAAAAAAAAAACATCTTTTTATGCTCTAAGAAAATAAATGAAGTATAATCAGTTTGAAATATTAAACACACGTAATAATATCGTAATGAAATAAAAAATCAGCGGGAAACAGAAGAATCTAAAAACAAAGAGTTATTTTAGATCTTTTGAATGTAAGTGCTTTTCTCTCAATTCAGATGGAGAGCTATGACCTCTATTTGATTTTCGTCTTATCCTGACGAAGTCTGCTTTTAATTCTAGAAAAAGATATTCTTTAATATGTAATACCTTCACAGCTATTAATGTAACATTATGATATTGGTTTTAAATGCTTTAATTTCAAGAGATCTGGTGGCTCAGTTTTTAATCGAATAACTGGAACGTTTAATGGGCTTACACCTGAGATCAATCTCCATCATGTTTCATGAATGTGAGTAATACGTACTGATTGCAACAAAAACACACGAATACAATCGTCACCAAAGCACAAAATTTTACCGTATTCACTCTTGAGATTGAACCAAACTGTACTATTTTTAACCACTTCCGAGGATAATACTCACTCGTATGACGATCAGGCCAAGGTTAATAAAAGTAGACAAGGAAACGTCTTTGTTTTACAAAACGCCAGAGATTCACACTGTCTGATTTAAACATTTATTATCCAAATTTTTATCACTCTGAAACGATCACGCGATTCTATTGAAACTGCGCATTTTGCTTAATTACAAGACTACTGTCTTTGACATTTCACATGAAAAGAATAAGGAAGTCACTACCATACACAGCACAGCTGGTTCAACAACACACAAAATGGCTACATCTCAAAAATAAATTCTGTGGTCATAAAAAGTGTAAGATTCGCAACTTGCTGTATTGTTTTTTAAAACTGATTACAGCGCCACTTTAATTGTTTAGTTCCTCTTTTTTTCTTTTTTCTTCTACGTATTGATTGGCTAATTCTGGTAGAACCAATGTGCAATTATAAAATGTGAACTCGCCATAATACCGCTCACACACATATGTATCAAATGCGAAAGTGTATGTGCAGCATGTATTGATATGTATGCATGTGTGCTTTTTGTGGCGTTAACGAAGTTTTTCCGATAAAGATTAATGAAAAATCCGTGTTTAAACATGATTTTATAAAAAGTGCAAGAAGTTAGGAATTTCTGTGAGTATTATATTTTCAGTAGATAAATTCCCACTTGAGTAAATACTCTACTTACCACAATAATCACTAAAAACCTGATCCCTCTCAGATTTTGGGCTACGTCCCGACGCTCCAAAAAATGTATCTTATATTTCTTAATTCTTTTATAAACGTCAATTTTCTAAAGAATTGATTATCTAACATTTTTTAAACTTAAATTATGGCTAAAACAGTCTTTAAAGAATAAGAGTTAATTTTCAATATCCATTCGGAGTTATTCTAACCTCAATGTAATCATTTAACAAAATAGAATTATTCTTATTACTTTAAAGTATTTAAAAGTGTTTTACTTATTTAAATGAACTAACTCTCTATTGTATTTTTTCTATTGTTGCTATACTACTTTCAAACATTGTTGAGAATAACATTATTCTGAAAATTTTGAAAATCAGTTCTTATTTTTAGTTGTAGAATATAAATTTTTATATACATGATAAGAAATTTAATTGAATTACATATACTATCTTAATTTCCAGATAATGTTTGTCTTTTCCCCACTTTTTATGTGCTCCAAAATTTAGTTTCGGTGGATGGATTCATGTGCTTTCAGCCTTTCGGTTTATATTCAATTCAAAATTCACAATTGATTAACAATCAATGTTTCAAAAATTTGTATTTCATTGGTACATCTCAGTATAGTCGGGAGTCTGTAATTCTTCAAAATGGCTCTACCAGCGAACTACAAACAAGTGGCAATATCCACTCCTAGCATCGTTACTACAAATCGTACGTACTTTCTGAATTGCATTACTAAATTTATTGTAAAACTTTGTAAAATTAATTAATTCAATTAAGCTGTTTCAAAGTTGTTAAACATTTCTGAATAATTTCAACTAAAAGGTACAATTTCTTTTTGCTTTTAACAGAACGCGTTCGTGCCTCTGGTGGAACTAGCAGCAGTTCAAATACAACCGTAATAGTTTTTAAATTTTATATTTCCATAATGATTAAAAAAACACACTAATGTTTAAAAGAAAAATGCTTGCAATTTCTATTTTTTTATATTCTTTAAAATTTGTGTGATCTCTAATTTTAGCAACATTGAATACTCCTTTCTGTTTACATTCTATTAACTGTTTTACGCCCTTTAGAAAGACTCGCAGAGTCCTTTTATTCAAACACCCCATGGTCACCCAGGATTCACTCCTCAGAAGCTCGGAAAAAATGCAGCTGTAAGTATATATTTAGAAAGCAAAAAATATCTTGAATGGGTCTTAGTAAAAATTAGACAATTTTTTTATTCAAATTTTACGCAGACTGATAATTTGCTAATATTTTTTTCATAGGCGGATCCAAGGACGCCCAAACCACCTAAACCTCCAGAAAAACCTCTTATGCCCTACATGAGATACAGTAGAAAAGTTTGGGATCAAGTTAAAGCTCAGAATCCAGAACTGAAATTATGGGAAATAGGAAAGATCATTGGTCAAATGTGGAGGGACTTGCCAGAAGTGGATAAAACAGAATTCATAGAAGAATACGAGACAGAAAAGGTTGAGTATGAAAAAAGCTTAAAAACTTATCACAACTCTCCAGCCTACTTGGCATATATCGCTGCCAAAAATCGTGGAAAATCAGGTAAGTCCTTTTATTGCCCACTGACGAATGTGACGTTAACTTGACGAAATACAACAAAGTTTCACATTTGATTCACATCTCGTGTCTAATGCAGCGTTGTGTGCAGCACAACAAAATAATGATGACCGTGAAAGTCATGAACGATCATCAGGAAGTAGCAAAAGCCAAGCAGCTCAGGATAGACGCATTGATATTCTACCAGCTGAAGATGAGGATGGTAAGTGTTCCATAAAAACTTTCAAGTAATTTAAATTCAAACATCCTGACAATAAAAATCATTACGAAATTTTGTAAACAATTCCCAGATCAAGATGACGGGTACACAGTGAAGCACGTAGCTTACTCTCGTTACACTCGCAATCATCGACTCATTAATGAAATATTTAGCGATACAGTAGTGCCAGATGTGCGATCAGTTGTCACTACTCAAAGAATGCAAGTTCTTCGTCGCCAAGTTCAATCCCTCACAATGCATCAAGTAAGCACAAGCAACTCAAATCTAAAACTATTTAAAACTATTTTCAAACATTAAAGAAATTTGACTAACTTTATTCTTTTCCTCAGAAAAAATTGGAAGCTGAACTTCAGCAAATTGAAGAAAAGTACGAAGCAAAGAAGCGGAAGTTTATTGAAGCAAGTGAAGTCTTTCAGGAAGAACTGAAAAAGGTTCGTAACAGAAATTACTTTATTATATTTTTTTTAGAGTATTTACTAATCCTATTATTCGTTCCTTAAAGCATTGCAAACCTGCCGTGGACGAGGACACATTTAATAAGATGGTAGAGCGTCAATATGATCTTCTCCGACGCGACAGACTAAAAGGTCCTGAAGAAAGTCGATCAGAAGGACCAGCATCGAGCGAATCGACACCAAATTCAACACCCACACCGACGCCAGCTCCTGTAAACGAGGAAGCTTCAGCTGATGTAAGTATTTAGTATATTCACACCTTGCAATTTAATATACATCATCAAATTACACTTATATGCAGTACATAAATTTATACACAGTATGCAATTTTTACCCTGTATGTAAATTTATATACAATATATAAAGATAAGAGCGATACCAATCACAAGTAAAGAACAAAGCCTAAAATTTTTTAGCAAACTGAGAACGACTCAGCGGACAAAAAGATCGTTGAATCCGAAAAAGGAGAGTCAAAAAAGGGAACTCCCTCTCCCCCTTACATAGAAGTTAAAACAGAAATGACTGCACAACCGAATCCTCAACAAACAAACACTGCTGGAAATTACCCAGGTGCGATTTCACCGATGGTGCAAACACCGCCGCAACAACAATCATCACAAATGTCTCAAGCTACACCACAACAGCAGGTGCAATCTCAGCTGAATCCGCAATCTCAGGGACAGGTACCTCCACAAAATCAACCTCAATTGGTTACTCCTCAACAGCAGCATCAAACACAGCTGCCGCAACAATTACAACCTCCGCAACAATTACAACCTCCGCAACAGTTACAAACCCCACAACAATTGCAACAGCCGCAACAATTACAGGCACAACAGCAACAATTACAGCCACAACAGCAGCAGTTGCAATCACAACAGCAGCAGCAATTGCAAACGCAACAACAGACGCAACAATCTCAACTACCACAACAGCAATCTTTGCAACCACAACAGCCTTTACCATCCCAGCAACAACCACTACAATCTCAGCAACAGCAAATGCAACCACAACAACCATCCCAACAATTACCACCACAACAGCAACAACCTGTTACTACAACTGCAGCTCCAGCTCCGACCCCAACACCACCTCCACCATCTACGATGCAACATCCGCCACACCAACCTCCAGGATTGCTTCCAAATCACTCAGTACCACCTCACCCAGGTCCCCAAGGAGCGCCGCAAGTTATTCCCACCCCAGGAGCACCAACCGCCCCGCATACTGGCCCCATGATTCCACCGAGCCAACCTTACGGACAGCAGTATCCTCCTGGTGGTCAGCAGACACAAAACGTTCCACTTGCACCCAGACCTCCACATCCTTCCTACGGTTATACACAGCAACAACCGTACCACCAACCCTATCCTCAGTATCCGCATCCTTACTATCATCAGCCATACTCTCAGTATCCGTCACATGCGATGGGAAGACCACATCCGCATGGAGCTCACAGTCCTCATAGTCCACACAGTCCTCATTATCATCCTCAATCTCCCCATGGGGTTGCAGATAGCAGTGGTGGTAACAATACTCCAATGAGTACCGGTTCTGGAACCAGTTCTGAAACTGGAAATCCAAATTATTCCCCGGCTACGATGCACAATGAAAGTGAAAGATCGATTCCACCTGAAGGTCAGGGAGAGGGTCAAGCGGATGTTAAGCCGAACTCTGGGTGATTTGTTGGATAACAATTATAGGGTGTTGATTTTCAAACGGGATTTTTCTTTCGGTCACAAAGAAACGAATTTCTTTGGATGGTAAAAGTGTAGTAGGGTCGATCGAAAAAAACTCTAAGAAATCGGATTTAATGAGCAGACACAAGGCTGTACGCTTCCAAAAACTGTACCAAAAAATAAATTCTAAAACTTCAAAGTTTTAGAATTTTCTATGGACTTGTTGGTAAGGTACCATCAAACGGGGCAACTTCGTTCATGTGGGGTAAATTCGGACAGTCCTAAATTAATACTTTAAATTACTGAAAACGGTTCCAAGTAGAATATGTAATCAGTTTAAGCCTTAACTGGTTACAGATCCTAGTTTAATTCCAACTTGAGTAATTTAAACGATGAATTTAGGGCTGTCCGAAATTACCCCACATGTCCGAAGTTGCCCGATTTGACGGTATTTGTTTTTATTTTTTCAGTTCTGTGCTCAAGGAATCTCATTGAAACTGTTTTTTAATTTTTTTTCGGTTCACCTCTTATGTCACGGCGGGTCTCGACTAAGCTCAACCCAAAGGGGCTTCCACCTCCCAGTTTTTTTTAGATTACACCATTTTCATAAAAATAAGTTAAAAATGAAATATCATTTAGTTTAGCATACAAAAGAAGGTTCTAGTTGCTGAAGATCTTGCGAGAACTGAAACCGTTCAATAATTCTGAAAAATTGGAGAAAAAGTGGATAAACGTGGAAAGTTGTCTGTGAAAGTCGTTTTCGAGCGAACAATTTTTTTTTTTTTTAATTAACAGTTTTAGTTTTTGGGCAATAACGTCTTTCCTATGCATGGCTGATGAAAGTTGCCAGTAAATAAATGAAAGTAGACTCAATTTCGAGTAAATCTAAAAAAAATAAATGCTCTAGCTCTAATAGGACCGAAATTATGGTCTTCAAAAATAAACCTTTTTTTATTGAATTCTGTTTAACATCTTTTTTTTAACTTCTCGTTTCTGAAGAACAAAACATGGAAAAACGCTCTTAAAATATTTTGTTTCTTGTATTTGAAGGAAATGATAACCCAACTACTTTAATTGTGAACTGAAAGCTTTTATTAGATTGGATTATGAAAAAATGATTAACTTTTAAAATGAGTAAAGTAAATATTCACGCAATGCACGTTGCAGCCTAATCGCGTAGTCCGAATAATTCTTAGGGACTTATTTTGTCCAGAAAACGAGAAACAAAATGATGTTTAACAAAATTCAATAAAAACGGGTCATTTTCAGAAGGCCAAAATTTCAGTCCTATTAGAGCTAGAGCATTGATTTTTTTAGATTTACTCGAAATTGAGTCTACTTTCATTTATTTACTGGCAACTTTTACCAGCCATGTATAGGAAAGAAGTTATTGCCCAAAAACTAAAATTGTTAATTAAAAAAAAAAATTATTCTCTCAAAAACGACTTTCACAAGCTATAACTCCAAAACTTTTAGAAATAACACATTCATTTATATTTCAGTTTTACAGCAAATTTTATGTACACTCATGTCGCACATCGCGACTCTCTGGGCATATAGTTTTGTACGTTCAGAGACTATATATACAGTCCTGAATGTTGACATAAGAGTGCTCGCTCGTCGTTTTAAATTCGGTTCAAACTGGATTTTAATAGCGCCAGTTACTGTACCGACCAGACCTGAGGCCGGCACAGTTACGAGAGATGAGTGTACTTTAATTTTTATAGAGGCACTTGGACTTCGGATGGATTGGAAAGGAACAATTTCCAAAAAACTCATGTTTTCCCACTTTTTCTGCCATTTTTCAGAATTATTGAACGGTTTCAGTTCTCGCTAGAACCTTCTTTTGTATGCTAAACTAAACGATGGAAGCCAATACAATTTCATTTTTAACTTATTTTCATGAAAATATGTTGATTAACCTCTTTAAAAAAATAAAAAATTAAGTTTTCTCAAAAACGGCCGAAGCGTTTTTTTTTCTTTCTGGGCTCAAAATGATTTTGAGACATCACAGAAGTGTAATCAAAAGAAAACCGGGAAGTTTGGTCCCTTTGGGTCTTTGGCCTTTGGTCCCTTGGTCGAGATCCACAATGATGATGTAGGAAGTCGTTGAATTACGTAAATTGAAATTATAAAAAATTCAACATCCTGGGTTCTTATGCAAGGTTTAAACTAGTTTTCTCAAGCTAGGTGAGTTTTTAATCGATCTGAAATTGTGACTCATCGAAATATTTAAATATTAACTAGATTTTTTACAAAGCCAATATCTGCAGTGTGCTCTCAAGTTTGTATTCTAGGATCTTTTGCTTTCTAGGAAAATGAATTATGCTTCGCGGAAGTAAAATTCAGTGATGATTGGAGACGAAGCTAATTTTTTATTTAAACATGGCGAAGACCCAAAAGATGATACTGCAGTGGTAGATTTCTTAATTGTTCCATAGAACATAAGCTATTCTAATTGAAGGAAACTATAATTAAATCATTTTATTTTATTTTCTAAAAAAATCAGTGTAATCATTGTAATCTACAGTAATTTAGAGCGTAAAGATGGTGTTTAGTGGCGAAAATGAGGATACGAGGATACGATTTCAAAATAAAAAAATTTATTAATCTTCTGATCTGGATAGTACAATTTTTTCACTTCACAGCCTTCATTTGCCAAAGTCCGTCGTTTAGATAGTGACAATTTTCCACGCCTACTCCTTTATTTACTTTGGCTCTAGAATAAAAAATTGATTTTTTTTATATCTTTCAATTGATATGAAAAATTAGTGGTTTTCTGAAAGTTCTTCCAATTAACTTACATATCTTCTGTTGATAACGTAGTAACGCCAACTGCAAGAGCATGTTGTTTTCCTTCAGCCATTACTGCCTATTTAAATAGTTAAGATAAATGGAAAAACAAATACTTAAAATTTTCAAATATCAAGAACAAAACATATCAAATGAAGCCTTTTTCATACATCTGTAACCATGTGTTTTATTTATTTTGGTATTTTATCTGGCATCTGTTTTAACCCTAGCGTTAAAAGTAAAAAACAGCTAACAGAAACTGCAATTCGTAATGTGAGTTTTTTTGCTAAGCAGTTTTTATCAGCTGTTTTTTACTTTCAATCCTAGGGTTTAAACTGCTACTTTCGCCCCGCTGTATAGGCATCGAAAGTCGAATTTTCAATGTAGGTGTTATGAAAAATATTTTTTCTCATACTTGACGTAGATTGTCCAAATTGAAGACTTTTTTTTGTTTGTTTCGTATGTTTTGGTTCTTTTTTTCGTTTCTGATGTATAAACAATTTTTTTAAAACTTTCCACCTTCCATTTTGAAAAGATTAACAAAAAATAAAAACGAAATGTTCTTAAGTAGTACATCAATTGTTTTATATTCAAAGTAAAACGCATTATGTAGCAAACGTTATTAGAACAGTGTTGTATATCAATGACATACAGAGATGTATGACTAGACGATATTTTGAAAACTCAAAAAATTACTTTATGAATATTCTTTTCATTATAATATGACTGCATACGATGGAGGAATGTGCCCAAAATACGATTCCACTTCTAACTTAATTACGACCAAATTGGTGTATAAAGCACTGTTGTAGAGCACGCTTCAAATATCGAAGTATAATAATGGGCGTCTCTAGCAATATAATTAAATTTAAAGGATACAACAACAATTCCTTTTGGAACAGGCGTCATCTGTGCACCTTTTGATGTTAGTCCTGGACACATTATATTTGCTCCACTCAGGACGAAACGAATTGCCCCTTTATCAACTTGTTGTTTTGGAAGAAAAAAGGGATCTGGAAAAAAAACGTCATCACGATCATTTTAAAAAACTTTGTAGATTTGTTAGGCACCTATTTTTAGGACAAAAAACGACTGGGACTTAAAATTATCAACTTTTTGGCAATCACCCATGAAGTAAAGTTAACTTACACTTATGTAAAAGTTTTAAAGTTGGCATCCAAGGGCCTTCTCGATGACGGAAGAATAATAATTCACCCGCTCCGTTTACCATAATTTCTATATGATCATGGCTGAAATTTAGATTTGGTTCAGTTCATCTAATTTTAATAGAAAATTAGCAGAAATGATCATGCAGGCTTTTAACCCTCGGAGCACACACAGGGTCTGTCAGACCCTGTCCTCAAGTTTCGTCCTGAATATCTTTTAGGCAGTTTGAAAATT
>JBAGKK010418242.1:0-18009 GCA_037177015.1 Euceroptres primus
AAATATTATCAACGATTTCATATAGAGGGTCAATGAAAAATACGACATGTCTTCCAACATGTCACAATTCAATTAAAGAAAATCTTTTTTTGGTCTATTCAAATGTCTATTCGGCACGTGAATTGTAAAAAAAATTATACCTCACCTGAGGTGTTATTGGCTGCCGATTGAAGGGGAAAATATATAAACCCCTTCTTTAGGATTTTCTTCATCGTTTCCACTTCAGAAAAGGAAGTTCATTTTAAAAAAAGACATCGAACCCGATTCCAAATTACGAATTAGTTTCCAACGTCGGATTTTTCAATAGGGTATTTTGTAGGGATTTATCACTTGCTCCTCGGACTGATTTTTTTGACCGCCCCTAGTATATAGCTATTGACTCAAGATTGTCTTCCTCCTAAAGCTCTTTTTGCTCCTTTCTCTCTTTCTGCAGTACAAAGCAAATATAAACCTGTGATGTCTCCCGAAAAAAATATGCTCGAGGCGATTCTCGGCAGAATTTCAAGGCCAAGGCAGTGACACTACTCACGGTGATTGTTCCCATACACTTTCCCTTTGCAAAGAGGATACGAAGTAACGATACGGATTCCCCAGAGAACAAGCGAGCACGATCAAGGTAAGCCGTTAATCTCAAGCGAATCAATCCTGCCTGTAAGGACGTAATCCGGCGTGAAACTTGAATAGTGTCCGATCGCATTCCGACAGCTTTAAAACTGGAATTACATTAATTTTTGACCGATCCGCAGGGTCGAAGACCCACCTTGTGTGCCACACCTCACACACTATCTGGTCTATTTGACTGGCATGCAAAATTTTGCCATTGTTGCCGCTAAGTGCGTGTGTCCCATATTTTACAAACAGGCCTCCCACCCGCTGAGACAACGCAGGATCGAAACGAATCTTCGATTTTCACCTCTCAACTTTTTATTCCCAAATAATACTTCAGCTAAATGTTTTGTAATTTGCAAATATAGCCTAGTCCAATCTGACACCTGAACTGTCAGGTGGTCTCAAAAATCCAAACATGCCTTAGTCTCACCAGCTTCTTCAATTTTAATCAACTGAATTTAATTTCTAATGGTAAAAACTGTGTGTACGCTTTGAGGACTTCGAGTCTTATGAAATTGCATGGTGTTCTGAATGAAAAAATAGAGACTCCATGACCCCAGAGCGACAAGCTTGCACGCCTTGTAAAAGGTTAAGTGACCGGAATAATAAATCAAGAGCTGACTCTGTCGAAATGGCCTCTTTTGATTAATTGGATATTGCAAAAACAGGGAACGTAATTCATACTTCAAAGCTTCCATGCGAATGTATAATGGCAAAAAGAGAAGAGGATCACTGGTCGAGTAACCAAACACGATATACATCATCGGGCAGTTTAATTGAATAAGAGAATTGAATATGCTTCGCAGCAGACCGCGCATCATATTTGCACATCGTTCGTTTCGCTTATTTTGAGACTGGCGTTAGTTACGACTGCTTGTCTTCCTTTTCTCGCCTTTAATATTACTCCTTGAAGGGCTCGAGATTTAGTATCTTCTTTTAATTCAGTCCTTGCCATTCAGTCCATTCAAAAGTACTTTAGGTACTTTAGGTTATTGCTCTGGGCACAGCGACTTGGAGTTTTAAAAAATTAATATAAATCTTATTATGTCTTTAGAAGCAGAAGGATCTGGAATAAATAGAGAAATCAGAGCCAGATTTATAGGATTTACTGACTTTACATTCTGTTTCCAAACGTCTCCCAACAGTCTCTTCAATTTTTTTAACCAAACAATTAACTAAACTTCTCATTCTTTAAATGATATTTAAAGTGACTCATCTTGAGACCATTCTATTTTGTTGCAGATGGTGGAAAGTGAACTATTCCCATCCACCCTCGCAAAACCTTGACGTGCTTTCGACGCGCATTGTCCATCCTTCTATCATTGCTAGAATAATCTTTTTTAATTCTCGGCGTTCAAGTCAGTGGCTTCGATCCGAGATAGTTCTTAGGAACGACCGTGAAACAACGTTCGCAGACCAAAGACCTGATTTCCGTGCAGCGGTCTCGACTGCAAAAATAAAAACAAACGTCCGCTCGACTCTGCATCGCAGCATCAATTTTTTTTATTCGACGATTCACTCTCCCGCAGTGCAACCCTCGTGGTCACGCTCGATTTCAGTCGAGCAGTCGAAAGGGCTCACTTGCACTTCGGACCGCGCCAATTCCCTTAGCCAAGGGCCTGCAAATTCCGCATGCACGCTCCCTAGCGCCAATTACGTATTGGCGCGCAAATCGGTTTGTGGAAACTCAACCAGTCTTTGGTGAGCTCTCGGCGGCATCGTTTTTACGACAAACGATCGGCATCTCGTTCGGTAACTTCCATACTGTACTGATATTGTAGTACCCATGTAACTTACATTGATGCCACATACACGCCAACTTGCTGAGAGATAAATTCAAAGCGTGAATTCAGTGGCGTAAGACACCTTTCTTAAAACTTGAAACAAGATTTTGGATATTCAAATCTCATGGAATTCACTTAAACAACATGTCAGCTCGATCAGACAATTCCATTAGAAGTTAGATTAAAAAACAGTTTTGGGCCTTTATGGTAAAGAGGCCTTAAGTTCTTGTTGACTGATCCTACAAGGTCTCCAGATGATGAGTAACTTTCTTTAAATCACCAAAACAGTTTTCCGAAAGACCAACTCGATCGAACGATTTCTTCAAAAGTTACACCGGCCAAACTTTTTCGACCCAACTGTAAAATTGACCTCAGCTTCTTATTGGTCGATTCCAGAATGTTTCTCTTTGACTGAGATCTTGCTTCCAATCAATAAAACATTTTTTCAAAAGACCAACTTGATCGGATAATTCCTTCAAAAGTTACACCGTGAAGACTTGTTTGGTCAAACTGTAAAAGTGGCCTCAAGTTCTTTTTGGTCGATGGTACAACGTTTTCCGTTGACTGGAGACTTTCTATTAATCACTAAAATATTTTCCCAAGAGACCAACTCAATTGGACAATTTCTTCAAAAGTTACACCCGAAAAACTTTTGCGACCTAATTGTAAAATTGACCTCAGCTTCTTATTGGTCGATTTCAGAATGATTCCCTTTGATTGGGAACTTGCTTTCAATTAATAAAACATTTGTTCAAAGGCCAACTTGATCAGATAATTCCTTCAAAAGTTACACCGGAAAAACTGTTTAGGCCAAACTGTAATATTAACTTCAGTTTCTTATTGGTCGATTCCAGAATGTTCCTTTTTGATTGGGAACTTGCTTTCAATCAATAAAACATTTGACCAAAAGACCAACTTGATTGGAAATATGTTTCCAAAAGACCAACTCAATTGGACAATTTCTTCAAAAGTTACATCAGCCAAACTTTTTCGACCCAACTGTAAAATTGACCTTAGCTTTTTATTGGTCGATTCCAGAATGTTTCTCTTTGACTGAGATCCTGCTTCCAATCAATAAAACATTTTTTCAAAAGACCAACTTGATCGGATAATTCCTTCAAAAGTTACACCGTGAAGACTTGTTTGGTCAAACTGTAAAAGTGACCTCAGCTTCCTATTGATCGATGGTAAGAGGCTTCCCGACGATTGGAGACTTCCTTCAGTCACTAAAATTTGGGCCGAAAAGACCAACTCAATTGGACAATTCCTTCAAAAGTTCCACCGGAAAAACTTTTTCGATCCAGCTGCAAAAGTTACCTAAGTTTCCTATTGATCGGTTGTAAAAGGTTGTTGGATGAAAAGAAACTTACTTTCAATCACAAAACCATTTTTCCAAAAGACTATCTCGATCAGACAATTCCTTCAAAAGTTACACAGCCTAAGATTTTTCGACTCAACTGTAAAAGTGACATCGGCTTCCTATTGGTCAATTGCAGTATTTTTTTCCTTGACTGGAATTTTTTTTCAATCAACAAAACATGCGTCCAAAGAACCAACTCGATCGGGCAATTACTTCAAAAGTTACATCGGAAAAACTTTTTCCGCAAAACTGTAAAAGTGATATCAGCTTCCTATTGGCCGATAATAAGAAGTTTCCCGATGATTGGGAACTTTCTTTCAATCAACAAAATATGTATTCAAAAAACCAACTTAATTGGACAATTCCTTCAAAAGTTACAGTAAAAAAACTTGTTTGGCCTAAATGGTAAAATGTCCAAAACTTCATATTGGTCAATCATACAGGGTTGTACCATAATAGATAACTTGTTACCGATCACCATAACATATTCCAAAAGGTTCAAATCAATCGAATAATTCCTTGGAAATTTATATCAAAAAACGTATTTGACCGAATTCAAGCTTGACCACAAAAATAACCGATGCTTCCTAATAGTTGATCAGATGAACGTCAAAATAAATATGGTTTATACTTTCCGTCGCTAAAACGTCCAGAAGATCAAGCCGGTCGGAAAATTCTTTCAAAAGTTATAAAAGAATGAGTTTAATCTGATCCT
Source organism: Euceroptres primus (assembly GCA_037177015.1). NCBI lineage: Eukaryota > Metazoa > Arthropoda > Insecta > Hymenoptera > Figitidae > Euceroptres > Euceroptres primus. The sequence goes on from JBAGKK010418242.1 coordinate 4,469, forward strand.
AAATTACCTTAGAGAAGCTCGAAGTATTTAAATTGTCAACATTTGACTTTTAAAGATGCTTTTAAGTTTTTCGTAGTCCTTAAATTGTGCCATCAGTGCCTTCATTGTAAGCTTCGTGACGTCGATTTCTTTCAGTCCTTGACCACTCTTCGAACAATTGACCTTCATTAGTCTTATTCGGGACCGAAAGACAAATTTTGAATTCATTTTGATTCGCGCACAATTTTTATTTTCAAAAATCTTGATTAAATATTTCGAAAAATGACGATATACTCTCACACCCTGAAAATTTACAGGAATCATGGTACATCTTTTTGTTCCTCTTTAAGAAAAGTGTAACTTTTGCCATTTCTGAAATAAACCCAAAAAACTAGAATTTCGGATTTATTGTTTTTTTATCATTTCTTTTGTTTTTGAAAAACTGTGAAAGGGAAGAAAATTTAATTGCAATTAAATAAATTAATGAACTCTTAAAGTACGTTTCAAATCTTTCGAAAAAGAAAGATTTCGAAATAGCAATCAGAAAATTGTCGGGAATTTTATATTGTCAGCGATTTTACAATGTCGGCAATTTTATTTTTCGGCATTTTTTTTCTAGAATTTTTCAGCTCTGATAATTTTCTTTGTTGGGATTTTTCAGTCGTCCCAAAATATTTTTAACTCGAATGTGAAACTTGGAATAAACTTATCAAAGCCTCTTTTTTATCATTCTACATGCGTTCATTAATTTCCTCATTTTCGTATCTTCGTTCTAAATACTTTTTACATTATATCTTCACGATATGAAATGTACAAATTAAAATATTAAATGATAAATAAATATTTGAACCTCAGTTTGAACCGACTCAAAATGGAATAAAGGAAGTGTGCTTTCCTATCAAGGTTGACGTCATTTCTGCTTAAAATACTTTAACATGAGTTTCTGTTCAACTCTCAATTTCAGTATTAGTTTGCTTGAATTCCTAGATACGTGAACCTGCAGATTCTTGTTCCTCCTCCCCAAGTTTTCTAAAAGATGTGCCTCAAATTCAATTTTGATAATTGAATAACGAAAGTTCTTCAGGTTGGTTCTTGAAAAATTATTATATTTATATACTTTCAAAATTTTTTCCCAATTTAATAACAGCAGAAAAAAATCAAATGAAATGTTTCCGCTATTGTAAAGCTATAAACAATAATAAAAGCCTTCTAAAATATATTCCCAAATGCAGGATGGGGCGCATAAAATGGTGTATTCTTATTTCTGCTTTGCTGACACTTTCTCAACAATCAACCAATTATCGTTTACCAGATAATTCGATACCACATCATTACAAATTGCAAATTATTCCCCACATCGTTCCTGGTAATTTCACATTTGATGGAGAGTCAGAAATTTCCCTGGAAATTTTGAATCCAACCATAAATCTTACATTGCATTCTTTGAATTTGACAATACATAAGGAAGGAACATTTCTCAAGGTCATTGGCGAGGAAGAATTTATGATACCAAAGCAGCATATTCTTGAAGAAGAACCACAATTTCTTATTTTAAATTTCCATAGAGAATTGCAACCAGGAAATTATACACTTCGATTAAAATACACTGGTATAATTACTGTTGCTCCAGAGGGATTGTTTTGGGAATCTTATTTCAACGACAACAATGAAACAATGCAAGTTTTTGACAAATTTTTTCATGTCTAAAGAAACAGTAATTTATGAAATAAAATTATTAATAGGGTACTTAAATAATTATTACAGATATTTGGTAGCAACATTTTTGGAACCAACATATGCGCGAACAATTTTTCCTTGTTGGGATGAACCGGCTTTAAAAGCCACTTTCGACATCTCAATCAAACATTTTCCAAATTATACAGCTCTCTCCAACATGCCAAGTAAAAAAAATCTGATTGAAGTTAAGGGAGAAATTGATGAAAAAATATGGACAAACTTTCAAACCACACCTCCAGTGTCCACTTATTTAGTAGCTTTCTCAGTTTCTGATTTTGGGAATATTACTATTCCACAAGGGAATTTTTCTGTCTGGTCCAGAAAAAATGTTTTAGATTCTATGAAATCTGGATACAATTTTGGTTTGAAAGCATTTCCAGTTTTGGAAGAATACACTGATATTTTATATGAATTACCAAAAATGGATGTCATGGCAATTCCTAATAGGTTTACAGATGGAGCCATGGAAAATTGGGGCTTGATTATGATTACGTAAGTATTTTGAGTTTTTTTTTTTTGAAACTAGGTCCCAAAATTAAAAATTTATTTATTTACACTTTAAGGGAAGGAATTATTTTTAAAAATAGTAGCTCTTCGTTTTTCCAAGAATTTACAGCTTATGAGTATATAGTTCATGAGATTGCTCATCAATGGTTTGGAAATTTGGTCAGTCCGGCTTGGTGGAAAGATTTGTGGTTAACTGAAGGACTATCTACATACTTTCATTTTTTTCTTACTGCCAAGGTTCGATATTACTTTACTTTATCGTATTTTATTAAATTGATAATGTGAAAAGAAAGGCTAAACTCTGATGGTAAACGCTTTAGTAGAAGATCTATTTTACCGACCGTGGGTATAGCGATGCCCACTAGAATTCTAGAATATTATGTATAATAATTTTAAAGTTTATATGTAATTTAAAGATGCTAAATTTTCCACGAAAAATGGATTTTTTTGTGGTCGATAATATTTATGAAGCATATATAAAGGAAAATGATCCACTTTCTTTGCCTCTCTTTCGAGAAGTGAATACAGCAAATGAAGCCATTGAACTTTCCCGAAAAGTACACGTTAAAGGTTAGTTGTATCTAAAAATATTAAATTTCCACATATGTAATCTAATAAAAATTTAATAATATTAATATTTCTTGTAGCGGGAACAATGATGCACATGTTAAGTGGTTTAATTTCTGAAGATGTTTTTCACGCTGGACTTAAGAAACTTTTGCAAAGATAGTGAGTTTTTGTGTATTTATTATTTATTCATTTATTTTATCATTTTATTTATTTATTATTTATTTTATTATTTTATTATTTATTTATTTTATTATTTTATTTATTATTATTATATTATATAATATTTAATAATAATAATTATTGATTAATTTTATTTCTATTGTTATTCTTATTAATTTATTATTATTAATAATAATAATTGTTAATATTAATTAATATTTCTTCCTATCATTATTTAAGATTTTGAAAAAAATTTTTTTAATAGATGGTTTCAGAACCACTCTAACGATTATCATTTAAAATCATTATCATGCAACACACAAAATTAATAAAAAAATTTTAGTAGGTTGAAGACAATAACAACTGATGACTTCTGGGAGACAATGCAAGAAACAATGGATGATTCCAAATTGCCAAACAATAATTTTGATATTAAAAAGGTAATGGAGTCTTACATATTACAAATTGGATATCCAGTAATTAATGCGTTCAGAAATTATACAACTGGAGCAATAAAATTAACCCAAGAATGCCCAGTTTGTCTACAAAATAAGAACAATAATTCAGAATCAAAATTTTGGATTCCAATTAATTTTGCAACAAGCACATCTTTAAATTTTTCTTCGACTTCTGCTACTCATTGGATGAAACCTGAAGAAAAGGAATTAATTGTTGAAGGGGTTGATCCTAATGATTGGATCATTATCAATATACAGAACAGTGGTAATTATTTTTATTCATCAATTTATATATTTAATTCAAGTTCAACTTTTCTTATAATAATAATTTACAAAATTAAACAATTCAATTATTTACCTCTATTATCAATTATAATTGCTCATTTGTCATTAAACTTATTATTTTTTACTGTTCCATGGTCTCTTCTATAATATTTTTTAAAAGAATTAGAAATTTTTTCCAGCTTTTTATCGAGTAAACTATGATGAAAAAAATTGGAAAAAAATAGCAGACTACATGGATTCCGATAAATTTTCTAATATCCACGTTTTAAATCGTGCCCAACTTTTAGATGATGTGTTTTGGTTATTCAAGAATAAAAAGCTTGATAAAAATGTGTTGCTTTATCTTACTTCCTACATGGTTCGTGAATTGGATTACATACCTTGGTCTCCAGGTTCTCAATTATTAAGTTATTTAGAAAGCACTACGGATGTTAAAGTTGGCAAGGTGACGTTTTTTCTTTAAATTAGCATAAATAATTTATCATTAATTTTAAAAAAATCTTTTCACAATGAGAAAAAAATTTCTAGAATTATATTTTGCCGTTGAAGGAAGCCCTTGACAATGCCAGAGCTAAGTTTGAAGAAGAAATGAAAACTATTTTCCGAGATAGAACCGATTCTTCAGGGTTTTCTGAAGTCAGTGGTCATTGCAGTAAAAAGAAGTGATGTGCAAATGTAATACTTTCTTATTATGAATAATAAAATAAATTAAAATGATGTTCTTGATAATGATTATTACCAAAACTTTCATACTTTCTTTTGTACTTATAATAAAGTTACCTTAAAATTTTCTGTTTTTTCTTTACAAGTTATCATTAAATTTATTAAATTCAATTCCTGAAATATTAATTAAATATTTAAAATCAATTGAAAGAAATATCAGATATTTTTCATATTGTTTGAAATTACCAAAATTATTTGACATGCTAATTAAACAATTAGCTAGATAATGAGCTATTAATTAAATAATAAAATAATTTAAAGCCGTCTTTATCTGAACATCATAAATGCTAGTTTATATTAAAATTATTAGGAACCTAATAAAAACATTGAGGTCATGAGGTACAATCTTTTTCTTGGAAACTTACCAAATAGTTTCGTGTACCTAAGAGTCAATTTCCATAATAGTCATTTACTTAATTTTTGTGTGCATTATGAACCAATCCTCTTCTACAAGTAGGACACATTTTTAAAATTAAAAGAAGTCTGAAATTATATTCCTTTCATCGTATAGGAAAAAGCTGTGTATTCTCAAAGGTTCGTTTTTCTGACATTAATCTACGTTCATCAGATTGTTGCAGAAGTAACAGAAATTACTGCCGAAGAGTCAGGAATTTTTGCAGTATCAGTTGCTGAAGAAGTAGCAGATATTGCCGCAGAAACAGCAGAAACTGCTGCAGAATCATCTAGAATTGTTGAAGCAATAGGAGTTGCCGAAGAAGCAACACGAATTGTCGCAGAAGCAGCCGGAATTTCTAAAGACGCAGCTGGAGTTGTTGTAGAAGCTTCAGGAATTGCTGCATCAGCAGAAGTTGTTGAAGAAGCAGAATGAATTTCCGCAGAAGCAGCAAGAATTTTTACAGAAGCAGCAGGAATTGTTGAAGAAGCAGCAGGAATTGTGGAAGAAGCAGCAGGAATTGCTGCAGCGACTCATTTTTCCTGTACAAGCATCTTTTTTCCCTAATCCTTCTAAATCCGTTTTGGAGAAGGAATAGATAGAGAAAAGCAATGATAGAGAAAAGAAGGCAATATATGCAGAGTTGGCGGTATAGTAAGGTAATCTCGTAACCGGGACCAATGAGGATTTCTCAGTCGAGCAACGCTGACAGTGACGGGACAAAGTGTACACGGTGCCTATCGAAAAAGGGCGTCACGTTTCACGTTTTCTTCTTCATCGTCGCAGGGATCGACGGGAACGATCTGGAATCACCTCTTCCTTCCCAGAAGCATGGAAGTGCCTGTTCACGTTGTTCGCTGCGGTTACACCCACACCGATGAACCTAGAGCCGAAGACCACACAGAGTGAAGCGTCATTCGCTACTTTTTTCTCGGTCATTTCCTTCCCTCCGCAACGAACCGACGGACGACCTTCACTTAGCCTACACTTCCCGTGAGCAAAAACTGACCGAGATGACTCTTGAAACATCAGAGGCCTGGCGCCCGCCACCATTGATTTAGTGCAAGCGCACGTATATATCTCGCTAAATTGCTTGGGTGCACGCCAACTGTTCTGTTGCCTTGGATACGCATGAGATATCAGAGTCCGATTTACCTGCTTTGATCATACACTATTTTTTCCCCGTCCTAACGATTCCAATACAGTTGCAATGAAGGGATCAAATCTAATCATAAGGCGGTATCAGGATCGATATTCAGCAATTATCTCCTTCATCTCATTCTCCAGTAATGAGTCTGTATGAAAAATAAACCAGATTGATTTCTTTATTGACAAAGGTTGACAAAAGAAACTCTGATGATAATAAAAGTGCAGCACAAAAGACGAAGGGTCATTCACTCCCGACGGGAGACAACTCTCCTGAGCAGAAGGCCTAGGTCAGCTGGATTAGTTTTCCGTTAACTTTAGACGTTAGAGATATCCTCTAATGTGCCCCTTAAGTGTGGCAAAGCCACTGAAAGTAGCGTTCGGCGCGCTAAAGGGTGTTCAAGTTGCACGTGCAGGCATCCTTGGATGCTCACGCGATGTGCAGATCTATCTATCCATCCTTTCCTCAACTCAAGCGTCAGCATTAGGAACCGTTTCGTGCGCCGGGGTCGACGAACCGATTGAACCCTTCCAGCAGTGAATTCCCTGGTAGTGGTAGAAAAGGATCATTCCTCTCTCCGATAAATGATCTTGTTCCACAGGACTGATCTGATTTACGTGAGCATCTATCCACTTTCCTCAAGTTGTTTACAGACCACGATATCATTCCAGTAGTGGACCCCTCCTTCTCAATCAGATCTCACCTAAATGACAGATGTTTCCTTCGACCATTAACCAACTACCATGATCAGCCTTTCAGAGTCCACTTCTGTCTGAAGAATATCTCTGCATTGCGAACTTGCAATTAGCGATGCATTATGATAGCAGCTCGTCGTGAGACTCACGAGGCATTCAATTCAATGATAGTGCCAGCGAAACCATCGCAGATGACGACCAACGTTAAAGCAGTTTCTTATAAAAGAGCGTGCATTCCAAATCAGAAATCAGAGATCAGAAGATAAGCTCGGAGTACTGAATCAGCATTAATGAATCTGTATTTATGATTCTTTTATCATTTTACATCTTTTTAAACTGTTGACTCTTCATACGCATTGCCGGTAAAGAAGGTCGTCTGCTAAAGCCTTTATCATCAGAAATTAAAATAACTGAGTATCTCTTAACTTAACTTTGCAGTTCATGTTTCTAGGCTAGTGATACAATGACGGTTGATGAAATGTTAAGAATTAAATGCTGAAATGACTCGTTATGGTTGGAGACAGAACGTACAGATTGTGGTATGTAATCGTACAGTTTTGCAAGGTGCGTTTAAGTAACCCGGTGACACCTTTGTCGAGTTGTTAACGCAACGATGTTAATGCGTGGAAACGACAGGCATACTTGCTTTTGCCAGAGATTCAGATGCAGACTTTACATGACCTTAAAATATGTTATGCGTTCCTTCACACCGAGCTGTAAGAGTCGTAACGTAAAGATAAAGGCGCAAAGCAATAAAACCTAGCGCCATTCGAGCAAGTCGTGGGATAGTGTTTTTAAACGATCGACAATTTTATCCTCGTCAATGCTACCTTCGGCTAAGGAATTGTAGCATCATCCTGGCATGAATAGGTTCGAGATGGACGTACTCTTTCCTGGTAAATAAAACTACTCTCGATTCCAGCTATCAATTTGAAATCATGTTAAAGCTCAGCTAATAATCGTCGTAAAGATGAATCTGGTAACCGGATTGGATACCGTGTGCCTTTCGTAACTTCTATAAAAGTATCGATCTGCATTCCTTTGAATGAGGAAAGCACTCCATTTTCTGCTGATAAAAAAAACGTTTTCATGAATATACTCGGAATGTAAGTGAAGGTGTGCCCAATTGTAAGTGCAGCGTCGTGTTAAAGGAATTAAATCGGTGAAAGCGTCCTCACATTATGTGACTAGATGTGCAAGTGCCAGCCGTGACCTGTAACGAGGCTCAATTCACTTCGTCTTTAAATCGAAAATGGGTACTTCGCGAAAATAACGGAAATTATCGTTAATAAGAGATCTGCAATGACCGTCCGACGCCAGGCAAAGGCGTAGGATAAGGCGTGCATAATTGGCAAAGGTTACGAAGAAGATCTGTCCATATGTCGTATCACCGACAGGGGAAACATTTTTTCAGATTAACTCTCGGACTCGAATCCTCAAATTTCATCTTTGAAGAATTTGTTCATCTCTCTACTAAACAAGATCAACAAAGCAAATCGTAATTTGGCACCAAAAAATTCATAAACAGATAACAGATATGAAATTAAACCTAAATAAATCGTAATTAGACTTAATAGTATCGTAATTTGACCTGACCAAATCATAACTTGATGTAGCCAAATGGAACGTTGTAATCTGACGAAAACAAATCGTAATTTTTAATTCGACTTAAGATTGCAAATCAACATCACCAAATCTTAACCGACTTACAATCTCGTAATGAACAAAGAATGAATTCTTAATAAGAGTGGTAGCGTGTATAATCTAGATTCTAAACTCAATATCGTTTAGGAAAACGCGTGAGAAAGTGAGGCAGTAAATTCTAGTAATTATCAATGTCCGTCGGCTACTCCGGAGCTCTGACTCGTTGATGCGTCCATTTCGGGCGAGTAGGCTATTAAAATGTTAATAGCCTTCCCAATGACTGACGATGCACTATATTCTGCAGTCGCGGCGAACGTTTTAGAATTTTAGCTTGAGCCTTTTAGCATCCAGAACCGATCCCTTTAGTTTAATAGGCGAGACAAGAAATGGAGATTAAAAGTGGCACATATTTGCACTGAGTCGACGTGCGAACAAAGACGCAAGCGAATTCTTGGACGGACATAAAACGGCCAAGCAGCCACTAATAGCCGCTTAAACGAAAAGTAATAAAGCGACCCGGTCCCCTCCCTTATTCCCTAGGCTGACCTATCCTAGCTGACGGGAAGCAATAAGAATTCCTCCTCGAGGAAATGCGGCGAAACAAAAGACTTTCGAGGCGGTTTTATACAAAGCTGGCAGCGATCGTCACCTTGTCTTCTTCCTCTCCTTCCTCTTCGTCCTCTCATCTTCTTCCTCTTCTTTTTCCCCCTGGAGAGTTACGATCCTTACACGCATTATTCGCTCGTACACGTTAACCTGTTAATCCGTTCCCCATTACGAGTCGGTGTGCATACACGTCGTGCGCCGTTTGCTCCAGGTGTATTTCAGAAACGCTCTCAAACGAGACGAACGCTCGGATTCCACAGAGCAAAGCCAACCACCGACGAAAGATCTCGACCGCGGAGGGAATATAAAGTGGGAAAAAAGCTTCTCGCTTTAATCGAGTCTGTCCTTCCTCGAGAGTCGATGTCTTAGGTATGTTAAATTGCAAATCTAATCTTGTCCCAGGTCTGATACCTCGACGAAAATAAACCCCTTTGTAAATATCCGGACTCACTAGGCCATCTTCATTTTGAGATGTCATCTGTTTTACATTATCATAGATAGAAAACAACTGACAACTGAAAATAAACATCGCCTAGTCTCATTCTCGATGATATCTTTTCTGTTTCAGTATTAACTAAATGATAGCCCATTCTAGAATGTCTCGTATTTATTTATCCAACCCTTATCTATGGAAGGATCTTTCCTCTCGGGAGAACAGAGGATTCCGCAATTTATTGATCGCATCCTCACTCCTTATTGCTGAAGCGTTGAAGGTAATTTTCGAGCGATCACGTGACCAGGGTTACCGCCACCAGCACGTGATATCAAGGCGCGCAATCTAAAGTACCGCTAAAGGCTTCTAGAATGTTGCAGTAAAAGCGGAAAAGTCTTCCTACCTTATTTGTTGCGTCCAGTCGACTTAGATAGTCTGGCTCAGCAGCTGTCAGCGAACACAGGACTCGAACTCACTACTTCACACTTCCTCACTGACACTCAGAAATAGTTCACCATTCTCTCGTTCTTAACAATTTCCTACACTGTCACGCTCTTGTCCTTGCAAGTGTTGTCAATATCTCACAAGTAGTCCAATATTTTGATGTGGAAAATGAACTTCAGAAAGAAGATGATTCAGATGATATTGAGAGGTTCAGAAATGGATGGAAGGAATTAATCTGATCATCAGATGATATGGAATCCAAGATGATCCAGATGACTTTCAATAGTCCAAGGAAGATAAGAATCAATCTGACGAGCAGATTATAATCCAAGATGATATCCAATAATCCAAGACCGGCTGCTTTGGAAATTCTGATGTAGCAGTTGACCTCCAAGAAGGTTGACGATAAGAATAAATCTGATGGTTGAAAGATTTAGAATCTAACGTGATGTTGCAAATTAGATGCTATCAAAACCGCAAAGTGTCTTTGGAATTTCTTTCCTAAAAAAAACAAAGTATCATCCAAAGGTCACTAAAGCCTTCAAACCTCCCTTAAGGTCAGCATCCTAATCATCTGGAAATGAGAGTCTCATCAGAAGGCATCCAATTGTTTCTTTCTATTTTTATTTTTCTCGCAGTTTCTTTTCTCTTCTTATCGTGAGAGACATCAGCTAAATGTGGGGCACGTGGTTAGGCTCATGATCCCTAGGTTCTAAACCGATGGGAAGTCATCTTGTTGATCTGACCCCACGGTTTCAGCGAACTGATTCGAATTTGTGGCAACGTTGGTGAATCGTAATCGTAATGAGCACTGGATGTTTCGCGGTGGCTCGGGCCTGTGGTCTCGGGGAAACTGACAGAGGAATCGACTCACCAGAGTAAAGGTAGACCCTACTTCACCGCAACTACTACTAATGCCAAGTTGTCTACTTCTACTACTACGGTTGCTAGTAGTACTACTACTATTACCAGCAGCGATTCACTCTCCCTGGGTCTTGTTGGTTTCGTCTCGCTCTCGCAAGCGCGCTCACGCTTCGCCACCTCTACCTATGCCAATCTACCTTCGTTTTCTATCAAGCACTCCACCTTCTCTTCGGTGCCACGACCGACTGAACGGCCTTACCATGGAGAAAAGGCGCACCTACATACACAAATATGGCGCATAAATGCATCCTGTATGGTATCAGTATGGTAGGAGTATTAGTACACACGTCCCTTACCGAGGGATGCTGCTTTCCAAAGCGCATATCCTGTTCTGGAGGGGATGGAGCGACAGGTTGTTGTTGAGCGTACGCATTCGCTAGCCTTCTAGAGAGCGTTTCCGTGTCCGGCGAAATCTGGTGGACGTGGGTGGCTGGCTCGCGGAATAGAATGGGTGAGTGCTATCTCGAGTGGAACCGCTCGAGCGAAGGAGAACGACGAGTTGATGAAAAGTCGTGTCTATTGTCGGATATTTCCGCTTTCTAATGCGTCAGTGAGAATTAATGCCATATTGAGGATGAAGGTTGAGTTTAGGGAAATGGTCTCTACCATTTCTCTAAAGAGGTTCCGTTTATTTGATCAGGCTCATTTATCCTAAAAAGTATTACCAATACCAATTTGATACATGAGGCACGAGTCGACCTGATGCTCCCCTCATCGATCTTAATTAGACGTAGCTTAGCTTAATTGGAGGAAATCTTAATGCGCTGCATAAATCACGAGACAAGGCCAAGCACGAGACTCTTGAAAGTGCGAAGTCTCTCAAGCTGTCCGTGTCTACTTGACGATGGCGCGTTAATGACAAAAATGAAAGGATGGACGTACGAGAATACTCGGCTGAACAATGACTCTACACCCTGGAGGGTTTGTCCGGCTGTCTTTGAAGTTGTCCTCTACTGCAATCCCCGCTGCCATCTTCAAAGACTCGTTGGTAGCATCTGCTGCAGATAGCGTGAGGCCGTGGCAAATGTGATCTACGGTCTCGTACTATACTCTTGAAAAGAAATCGAAAGGGATCTGCTGTAGGTAGCGATGTCTATAAACCACTCGCAAACAAAGAAAATATCTTCTCTTTAGCGAGGTTATTTGGGTTCAGTTAGACATAATCCAATTTGTAATTGGTCTCTTCAGTTTCGATTAGCTTCTTTAACGTTCTTATTAAACTCCTTAGCCTACTTTACTATTTAGAATACTAAGACCGCCAACCCGGATCGACAACAAAAGCACGCCGCCGACTCGTCACGACCACCTCTTTCCAGAGGCACAATAGCTTTCCCACTGTGCAGCACTTGTACAATGCAGTCCATTTCAAAAATTAAAATAATCGACCCAAGGTGGGACTCGAGGCTATTCGTAGGCGGGGATTCTTACAAAATAAATTTAAATAATTCCCAGCATCTGGTCTCATACGTGTCGCGCAAGAGACTAATAAATCGCACCCTTCGCTTGCCGACACGCGCTCAGGATTTACTTTGGAAAAATGTAGGTAAGCCCATTTGCCGTAGGACCACGTAAATCATCGTCAATGTTTTATTGCTTTATTACCTGGAGGTCTAGATATATGGCAATGAGGCATCAGGTTAAGTTAATTCAAGCGGCATGCTTTGCGGTGCACTTGCCTCCCAAGTAGTCATCACGAAAACCGTGGAATTATTCTTCGGAAGTGCGCGGACCATTTCTACCTTGCCTCTGGGTAAGACCCAAGCAAAATAGTTACCACTTTTTGCTGCATAGAGCCTCAGCACTGCCATTAGCGCATCAGCAGTACTAACTCTCTACCTTTATTTTATTGCTTTTGTCGCAAAAGTAATTTCCGAATTTTTTGCCATTAAATATTATTGTAGATTTAATGCCTCCAAGTGTGGCTTTCAAATTGTAAGCTGATGGAAATTCTAAAGTAGAAAAGGAAGCGATATAAAGATTGAAAGCATCTCTTAATAGAAAACTTTCTTCTTCGTTCTCCGCACCTAAACCGGAAAGTTCGTTAAGAAGTGTGAAAGAAACGAGGTGAAAGGAAAGAAACGAAATCGTCGATTGTCTCATTGTTTTTTAATGTCTTTCTTGAGAAACGAAGTAGCGAATAGTTAGTGGGCGTGACATAACTGTAACGGTTTATAGTCGACCTCGTGGCACCCTGTTGCCAGAGCTACCACTTATGGGAGGTCCTCGCATTCATGCTGATAGGTTCCACACATAAGCCAAGTCGTAAAGCGCGACACAACCTTCGTCGAGTAGGGAGAGATAAATCATTCACTCTCGACGATGCCAGCTGCACTACACGCTTCTCAAAACACACCAAACACGCTTTATTTCCAGTCATATATTTCAAAAGACAAGTTAAAAAAGGATATATACGATTGGTACCAAAATATATAATTAGGTGGCACTATTGTCGAGCTTTCTCGCAAGCGGTGAACCTCCAAACTCTAAATATCGAATTTAATTATTGGTTAAGGATATTGGAAATTAATATACGTTTTGGAGTTCCTCAAAGATGTCAAAGATTGGCAAGTTTGGCGCGCTCAGGGCGCGCGGAGTGGCCGTCGCGCTTCGCGCTCCGATACTATTGACCGTCGCGCTACGCGCTCCGATATTATTGAACGTCGCGCTTCGCGCTCCGCTATCGTTTAACCTCGCGCGCAGCGCGAGGTCCTTATAACACGCGAAGGTTACCTTGCTCGCTAGTCTGAGCGCGCTTCCGGGCTCGCGGAATATTTGTCGTCCTTTGCGCAGAGTCAAGTTTATTCCTCATGATTTACTTTTACCCGAAATTGATGCT
>JBAGKK010418346.1:436-18007 GCA_037177015.1 Euceroptres primus
GTGAAAATATTTTTATTTTTGAAAACGTGAAAATATTTTTATTTTTGAAAACGTGAAAATATTTTTATTTTTGAAAACGTGAAAATATTTTTATTTTTGAAAATGTTTTCAAAAATAAAAACATTTCGACCAGTAAAGAAACGAAATAACCATCTTATTATAATATTAAACCTCTTTTCAAAAACCTAACATCTTAATTAAGAATTAAATTTCATTTTCACTAATATTAAATTAGAGAATGTAGAAATAAAAATTTAAATTGCGAAACTATTTCTGTGAATGATAAAGAATAATGAAAGTCTAGAGAATAGGTTTCGCTTTGAAAGAAAAGTATCACTTTTAAGCATCGTTTTTTGGAGCTTTACTGGCATTATTCTTGCTGCAAAATGTCGTTCAAATGCCGCGTGCCCTTCCTGGAACAATTAAATTGCCCGACCTAAATTCAAACTAAATCCACTGAAAATATGTTCCTGGATAAACAGTTATCGTCGATGAAAGGAAAATTTATTCGCTCACTTGAATTTGGTTAAAAATCTGCAAATCCCTCCTTTCTTCATTCAAGTTTAGTATTATACGCAACCATAGCCCTCTCAACCGACTTAATTGGAACCATAATTCTTCGGAAAAATTTTCATAAAAAGCTTCTTCCAAGATATTTTATTACTAAATGGAAATAGGAATGTTAATTTAAGGGGGGAGACCCAAATAAAACGCTAAAATAAGGCTTTTTTCAAGAATTTATTTTAAAAAACTGGCTCCGTGAAATTATTTGAAATTTTACATACGTTTTAATAAACATTTCAAATTAAAGAAAAAAATATTTTTATAAAGATTTATCTTATTTTTTATGCCAAATAGAAGGCGTTGGCCAATGTCTCGTTTTTTATAGCACAAATCGGCGTGAGATCTAGCGGTCAGTAAAATTGTCTTAGAACAAAAATTCAAAAAGATTTCTCTTGCTAATGATTGTACCTATATCTGGTTAAAAAATTCAAAGTTTATTAAAGTACAGCCTTTGCAGCAAAAAGTGCTATTTTTACGTCAAAATTGTACCGTAATTATGCAATAAATATTATTTAAATAATGAAAATTAGTGATCCGGTACGTTCACTTCCTGGGGAATTCAATTACGAAAATGTAGCCGTTGACCGCAAATCAATTGATCAAATATTTTTTGAGTTATGCTTCTCACCAATTAAATTTGAAAAAAGTAGTTTTGAGAAAAACGCATTTAAAGTTTTAGGATTTGGAAAATTACTGTTGACGCGCAGGTAGATATGTAACTGTAGGACGGTTATATCATCGAATTTCGATCTGGAACTTTTGTAGTTATGTTTTTAAGATGTTATAGCATTGATTTATGCAATAAAAAAATTCGATTGTTTTTCATTTTACTTGGGTCTCTCCCCTTAAACGCGCAGAATTAGTGAAACTCTGTAAAATGTAAACCCTGTCGTAAAGTTAATATTGATTTTTTAAAACGGTTTTTCTTAAAGGGACCTCTAAATTTCGTAAGGATAATTGTTTAAATAAAATCTATCCTAGATTATGTAATTTATTTTTTAAAACAATTTGTAAGCTACAGTATTGCTTCTCTTAAATAATCATTGACTTTAGTCGTCATTTAAAATCAGTACAATAACAATTTTTATTAATTTTTTTTCTATTATTATATTGGAACTGATTAGAATTTGTTATGTAATTATGAAAAGTGCAAGGTTTTCATTCAAATGCTGGAAGCCGATTGTCACGTCACAAGCGGACAATTGTAGAACTAAAATTGTAATTCTGCACGATTTCCGTTTCAGTACATTTTCTATCGGTATTAAGAATATCACGAAATATGAAACTTTGATATCAAGGCGGTTTCTTCTTTTTTTTCCATTCAAAATGAACATCTCAAGTCCCCGTACAGAAAATGAAAAGTGCAATTTCCCTAGTGGCAGATTTTTAGGTAAAGTACTTGATTGCATAAATAATCTCCAAGATCACATATGGTTTTGGGGTTAATTCTCCTATCACTTTGAATTTTGTTTATAAATGGGTGTGCATCTATTTTTTAGCTAGGCTACTTTATAATTTTCTTCAAATAACAAAAGACAGAAATTAGGATCAGATTTCTGGAATGCTATTTAATTTTAAAGATTCCTTCAATCATTTTGTAATTAATTACTTTAATTACTCATGACTATTATTATCTTTACTTCAATTAATCTAGATTAACTTGTAGAACAAAAAAATTATCATTTTGTAGGTCGAGGGTTTTTATGTCATTAAAAAATAAATCAAACTGCAAAAGCAGCGAATGCTTAATTATTCCAATTGGTCAAAGAATGAAACTATGCGAATTGCATTTAGTGATTCACGTAATGAGCATATCAATCGTGTCATACTTGCTAATTTTAAACCATGATTTATTTAATTTCCTCTAATATCATTGTCAGTTGAAAATACAAGTTTAAAAGCTCTACATACTAATAATTTTACATAGTAGAGTTTTTAAAAATTGGATTTTTTCGTGAAAGTCAAAAATTTTAATTAATAACTTTGTAACAGTTACATTAAACATTTTTAAATTAAACATATTTTTTCGTTACACTCAAAAAATTGAGATATCCTTAATTTACTTGTATCCAGGACTGTTCTTATTTGACAAAGGTTAAATAATACGACAATAAATTTAAAATGCTGCATTCTGTTTTAGGATCATTGAGATAGCCGGTGGTCGCGAAGTCTTTTCTCAGAGTCGTGCAAAAGTAGCATCTCGAAAGTCTCGCTTCCTCACAGCGTCGAATTCGTTATCAAATGACGAAATTCCATCCGAGAAATTATCCACAAAGAAGAACAACAAATCCCCCAACAGGCAAAGTGTTTGGGAGTTAAGAAGTCGGTCAGTATTTAAGAGCATTCACAGAGTTGCTTGCCTTGCCAAAAAATCGAAAACTATAAAAATAGAAACTCTATAATTTATTTTTAGATGCGGAGAAGCCAAGAGACATCGTATGAATCGAGAAGTGACGGAGACTGTCTTTTCCTCCGAAGTGCACTCTGTTTGTCGGAATCCAACCAAATCTATCCTGGATTATGACTCTCCCAAAAGCAATCGCATAATTTTTCATGATTCAATTTTGAATAGCAATAACATAGAGTATGGTGTACCAAAAAGTATTACCGATCTGAACTATGGACTGCCGAAAAACTGTGTAGACCATCAGTCGAATCATACCACACCCGCCAGAAGCATGGCGATCGTTAGTGATGGAGAAGTTGTTGTCTTTGATGATATCGACGACAACTGGCAAGGACTTAGATTAGATTTAGGATCATCTAATACCAGTCAGATCAATACTAGTTTAGATTTGGGAGCGGATGACACTCACAGAGGGCGAATACCTCCGGAACCTCCTAGTTCTAGCGTTGGTAGCAGCCCGACTTATCATCATAATTCATCCGATTTTTTTAAGGTAATATTTTGGATTTTCCACTAATTGAATCGTCCGATATAGAAGCGTTGCATCAGAACTAAATTCACGGTTCAAACTTTCTGTGAAAACAAAACAGCTAAAGACTCTAGAGAAGCTTTAACAGGGTCGAGACTTGACCTGGAAACCGGAAAATGACTGGGAATTTTAATTGGCCGGGAAATGACTGGGAATTTTAATTGACCGGGAAATGACTGGGGATTTTAATTGGCCGGGAAATGACCGGGAATTCTATTTAAAAACCTGGAATTTTGAGAATTCTATTCAAAAATCGGAAATTTACTTTTGATTGCAGTAAAATTTAAGTTTTTGTAGCGAACTTTCTTCTGCTAAAATTTATTAACAATCCTAAAATTTTTGCAACCCCAAAAAGTTCTTCGAATTTATTTTAAGCATCAAAGTACATACCTAATGTTAAATGAATTGTGATTTAATAATAAAAGTTATGTATTTACTTGAAACAATCAAATAATGTCTTTGAGTTGACTTGGAAAATTTGAAAATGTGACCGGGAATTTGAAATCGACCGTTAAGAATCTTAATGGTGTTTAATTATCATGGCAATAAAAATTTTAAAAAGCCCGCTTTAAAGGAAATATTAAAATTATCTCTATCTTAAAAAGAATTGTGATAGTCTTGACTTTTTCATGAAAATTGCGATTTTTGAAACATTTCGCAAAAAGATTCACGATAAAAAATCAGCATTTATCGTGGAAAACTATGACTCTTTATAATCCATAGCAAATTATAATAACAAATTATAATTCTTGACGTGAAACAACCTTTAAGTACATAATTGAAATAAGATTGAAGTATATCAGGGTGTCTAGCGCCCTGGAAATTCTTGAAAATCTGGAAAAGTCCATGATTTTTTTTTACTTGGAAAAATCTTAAAAAGTCCTTGAATTTTACTTTCAATCTTGGAATTCTTATCTCTTTAAATTTGAATTAGTATTTTTCTTCAAATGACAGGTTTGCTACAGATCAGAGAATTTTGCAAAGTCAGGGAATTTAAAAATGGTCAGGAAAGTCAGGGAAAACCTTCAAAGAGTCAGGGAATTCTTTTTGATTCAACGAATTATAATTCTATCACAATATTTATAGTTATAATTTAACAATTATAATTATATAATTTTAGTATTAAAATATCAGGGATCAAAATCAGTCCTCTATTCCCCTTTTTCCCCCTTTCCGCTATTATATTCAAATTTTCGAATAATTTTCCAAGAATTGTGAAAAATAGAAACTTGTGACATGCAAAAACTCTTTCAATGTTTTCTTAAATTTCCCATAATTTCCAAATATTAAAAATCCACGAAAGTCTCCTAAATTCTCTTAAAGTCCTCCAGAATCTTTAAAAATTTATTTAAAATCCTTTAAAGTTCTCTAAAATATTTGAGACTGTTCTAGAATCTTCTGAGTTCTCCTACAATAATCTTATAAAATAATATCCCAAAATTCTTCAATATTCTACAACATATACTAGACTCTTCCAGAATCTTCTAAAATTTTCTGAATACTTTCGTAACCTTTCATAACTTTCTTCAGAATATTTTAGAATCCTCCAAAGTCTACAAAAGATTACCGACATTCTCTCAAATTCTTTAGAATCTTCAAAACTTATCTGAAATATGTAAAAATTCTCAAAAATATTCTAGACTGTTTTAAAATCTGAATCATTTCAATTCTTCTGGATTCTTTCATAATTTTTTAGTCTTCTGGGCTCTCTTATAATAATCTTATACAATCTTAAAGAATTCTTAATACAATCTTACAGAATGCTTAAAAATTCTTTAATTTTCTACGAAATATACTAGAATGTTCCAGAATCTTCTGGAATCGCCTAAAATCTTCTGAACTCTTCCATGATCTTCTAAAATCTTCTAGAATTCTCAAGAATATTTTTAAATCTACCTGAAGTTTTAACGTTCAAATGAGCAAACTTTTTTTCTTAACCCAAATTTATCTTGAAATATCGTTCAATCTACAAAATAAAGAGAAATATCATGAGCTTCTTTTTCATTAAAATAGTTTCTATATTTCAAAATATAGAAAATATTTAAATATAATTTCTATATTTTAAAACCAATATTTTAGATAATTCTAGAGCATTTCAAACATTCTCAAAGTTTAGAAATTTGAGGAGTGTTTCATTATATTCTAGACAGGAATCTAAGATTTTTGAGGATTTTTTAAAATGAAAAAAACTTTCTTCCTTTTTTTAAATCCCCTTTTTCGAAAAAGAAATTCCCTATTTTCCCTAAAAGTGAACCACTGTGATCCCTGCATTATATAATTATAATTATAACGGCAGAAAACGGTCAGGGAAAATGAATAATTGGTCAAGGAAAGTCAGGGAATTTTGAGATTAGGATTTTGCAGCAACCCTGAATGAAATCAGAAGTCGTTTATCAATTGCTTTAGTAAGCCTATTTTGTAGAAAACTACTGATTCGCTTAGTAAGGTTTACTAATTCATTTAGTTAGGTTACTAAATTAATTTGTAGTTTTTTGTACAAAAAATAGTAATTTTTTATTAAAAGTTAGTAGAAATGCTTGCTAAAGCAATTGATAAACGACTTAGCAGAAAACTACTAATTCTTCTTAGAGAGTATTTTCTTAAAAAATAGTTTTTTAAGCTTATACAGATAAATATACTTATCTTACACAGATAAATATTATTAATACAGTTATCTTATACAGATAAATACAACTCAACAATTTCATAAATCGTACAATAAACATTTGATATGGTTCATTTAGTTGCACAAATCTATCGTACAAGTTCAAGAAAAAAGTTTTTTTCCATTAAATTTTGTGGTAATAATTAAAAAATGATACCTGGAAAATTTGTTTTTTACCTGGAAATAAAAAAAAACTACAAATTTGTGATCACCTCACTCACCGGAGTCATCTCGAGATGTCATCAATGTGTAAATCTGCCGCTCTGAGCGTCTGAGCGTTTAGGTTGTAGTTATATGGTGGCTTAACATTTTTTCGACTCATCATCTATCGAATTTTGTTAAGAACTTTTAAAATAACAATTTAAATGTTTCGCGATGCACATAACATCAAATTTGTTGATTGTGTATCAAAAAGAAAACAAATTTTTGTCAATTTTTTTTACTAGAAATATTGAAAATTGAACTTTGAGCGTCGATAGCCATTTTCTAGTACAGAAATTGCAAAAATATGTATCTGTAAACGTTTTAGAGTATTATTTTCTGCGTAAAAGGAGCTATAATAGAAGTTATTTGGATGAAAATTACGGCTTCGAACACGCCTTACATAAGTTAGTGCAGTGAGTTGCAAAACGAGTAAAATTAACACAGACGAGCTTGTCCTCTTTCAAGTTTGTTTGTTGGGTTTCCAAACTTTTTTATTTAGTTATATAATGTTTACTATTATATTTTATATAATATATATGTATTAGTAAGGTATTTACTAACATTTTAGTGCACTTAGGAAAAGCCAGAATCATACTTTTCATTTTCAGAATTGTTTTAAGATTTTCACAGTAAATAAAACATGTTCTCCCATAGTTTTCAAAGATTATTATAAAGCTAGTATAAATCGAAAATTATATTAACATCGATATAGAGGAAAGTAATTGTTTCAGAATTTTTGGTGATACGAAGAAGCATCTCAAAAAGTTTCTTACCAAATTTGGAAAATGGCTTGAAAATTATGTCCTTTTTTAAAATTATCTTCTAATCGAAGAATCATATTCTAAATTGTTGAAGCCATTGTTTTAATTAATTTATAAGAGCAATAATATATAAACAATAAATTGATAAAATTGGCCATTTCAAAAATATAACTTCTTATCTCTGAACAAATTACTTAAATCAACTTGTTGACGATCAGAATTAATAGAAGTAAATTTAAAGAAGTTAAAAATATTAAACAAGATTTAATTAATTTGTTATGAACCATTTATTTGAACAAATATTTCAATGAATCAGTTTGTTGTAGAAATAAATTATTTTTTACTGAAATCGTTGTGATTTATAATTAGAATCTTATTTAGTAACGAAAAAGGGTCATAAATTTAAAGTTTCCAAACAATTTATAAAGTTATAGACAATTTTTAAATCTATTAAGACCCACGGGCAGATTAATGGATATAGAAGAGAATTTAATATTGCGATGAGAGCATTTAAAATATTAAAAATAAAATTTTTCATTTAAAAATCGGATTTTTCGATTGTTTGAACAAAAACTGTTTAAACAATTTGTTTAAATATATGAGATACGGAAAAGCTGATTACTCTATTCGATTCTGCGAAAAAAATTACATAAGTTTATAAGTGGAACAATGTTTTTCTTCACCTAATTTGTTGTGCAGTATAAATAAACAATTACATAGTACGACACCCGATTCAGAGTTTACATGTACTTCATAGCAAATTAGTTGGAGAAAAATATTGTCCAACACTTGGACTTTATGTAATTTTTTCTGTAAAGTCGACTGGCGCAATCAGTTTTTCAATAACTCGAGTATTTAAAAAAATTGTTTAAAAAATCGCAAAATAAGATTTTTTTCCTAAAAAATTATTCGTTGATCAAATGCTCTCATCAGATCTCTCTGCTTTGTCTATTAGTTTGCCCATGAGTCTTAAAAGATAAACAAATTGTTTATAACATAAATTGTTTACAAATTTTCAATTTATGACCTTTTTTCGCTACTTATTACTATTTTAACTTATAGGTCGTCTCACCAGTGAGTGATTGCGAAGCACATTCACCTTCGCCTGAACGGAATCATAAAGTGACCAGAGTGATTGGCGAATTACCCATTGCACAATATTCCGGAAGTCCGCGTCGTTATGGAGTTCGCGAAAATCCCCGATTACCGACCCTGTTGTCGTCGCCATCTGTATACATGACACCTAGGCCAGGCTTCCCACAAAGAGTACTGCCCACCACTCCTAATCAGAAAGAGGTAACTTTTTTTTTTCCTTAAAACTTGTTTGACCTTTTTTTTAAAAGTGAAAGTGTTGACAATTTTCTCCAAGCTTCTACAAAAATACAAGTTTTTCTCTTTTGTTTTCTTCTTTAACAGAAGGAAGAAAACTGTACTGAGATTGTCGTACAAGATTCTGTGATAGAGCCGACTGTTACGCATTCGGAGGATCCAACTACCAATTCTTCTCCGCCTTTAGATCAAGGGAAGGACGAGGACAAGGAGGAGGATCCTTTGAAAACGTCGGTTTTGCCGACTGAAACCATAAGTAGTCTCGTTTCACCCGGAGGTAGTACTTTCGACTATTTGTACGAATTTTCTGAAACTCGAAAGGTCTTGGAGGAATTCTTCAAGTGTCCAGCACCCACGGAAGAAAAGGAGAATAACACGGATTCCTTTGCTTTTCAAGTGCGCTACTACATCAAGACATGTTTTATTGGCTATTAATTTATTTTTTAAAATACGTTTTTCAATATTTATGTTGCTTTTAAACGTTTTCAGGACCTTGATTACGAACTTAAGAGACAAGGTGGAAGTTCCTACATCGGTCAGCGACTTGCAAGCGGACTTGCAAATGAGCAAGTTATGGTTCATGAGTCTCCCAAGAAGCAGAAACCAGACTATTCACAAACGGTACTTGAAAACTTTTTATTAACTTTCGAAAAATTGGGAAATTTAAATGTCATAAAATAATAATTAGTTAAGCATTAATGACACTATAACACTACTTTTCCAGACCATCGAACATGAAAACAACTTTCTGGACCTGTCGGTGGGAACTGGAAGCAGTGAAGATCTGGGAGAAACGGAAGTGGGTTTGCAAGTCGGTCATTCGCGGAACTTTACCCTCAGCCCAGAAACGACTGACTGCGATAGTAACTGTGGCGACCTGGATAGCGAAATGTCCCTCATGATGATGGACAACGAACTTTTGCCAGCTAGTGGTTTACTTGGATCCGTTGGGGACTTGGGAAACAATTCGGATTCCCTAAGGATATATACAAGTATGCCAGTTCTTGAAGACGGTCTATCCAGTGGACACGCGAGCGACACAGACAACAACAATCCTACAGTGATGCTCATGAAGCGGCAAATAAACGAGATCGAGAAAGAAATAATCCAAAGAACACGAAACGACATGCTAGGAACCGAAAACGAATCTGGAAAGGACGTTAGTTTAAATGTTACTAAAGATATTTTGCATACGCTCAAGACGACGTCGCCGGATTTATTTGTTGTTAAGAAAGAAAATTCCTACGACACTAGCGAATTACAACTAGATGGCTTAGATCCATTGGCAACTCCACCACCTCCGGCACCGCAGGGAAGGCAAAGCGTTAATTTGGAAATTGGTGGCGAGGTGGAAGCTGCGATTAAGGATATTAGAATGGCTCTACAAAGAACGAAAATTCTCCCTGCGAAATCTCCTTCCGAAGACCCCCCGGAACCGAGTGTAAGCCCCATTTGGATTCCAAGGTAAGCTTTTTTCCTCTGCTTAGAGTATTCCGAAACACGTGTTCCTAATGTCTATGTACGTATGCTTACAATTAGTAGCAATCAGTACGTAACTGCAGTTTGCAACGATTAAAACAAAATGAAGCAACGAAAACACGATTTGGGAAAAACAAGGAAGACCAAGAAATTAACGACGGAAAATGATCAATCTCAACGAAAGGAAGTATTTCTCAAAGTTTCTTCCTCTAAATCGCTCGGAACTCACCCCCTTCTCACCCCTAAAATTTAAAAAATTCCTGGAAACTACTAAAAATTCAAGACCACGAATTTTTCGATGCAAAGTAGTTTTAATTGACAAGAAAAAAGCTATATAAAATTTTCAGCCACCTAAACGCCTTGGATCTGACCCCTTTTTCAGCTCTAACACTTAAAAAATTCCTGGAAACTATCCAAAATTCGAGACTACGAATTTTTCGATGCAAAGTAGTTTTAATTGACAAGAAGAAAGCTATATAAAATTTTCAGCCACCTGAACGCCTTGGATCTCACCCCTTTTCCGCCCCTAATATTTAAAAAGTTTCTGAAAACTACTCAAAATTCGAGATAAAAAATGTTTCATTGCAGAGTACACTGAAGCCTCGGTTTATTGCGCCTCGGGATACCACTTCCAGGCAGTAGTCTATGCGGAGAATTCCATCGGTTCGCATCAGTTCGTTTTCAGTATTTTGGTAAACTTTTTTACTTTAAAGATCTTTTTCTCAAGTCCTCAAAAACAACTTTTTTTGTATTGAAATGAAAAGCGCTACAATTCTGAAGAGAATAAGGTCTCGGGCAAGTCATTTGGAGAATTTCAATTTTGTTGTCATTTTGACCCCTACTTTGGATTTTTTTTTCATTTTTTAAAAAGCTCCTTTTCGCGGTTGTTCTTAAAGGTTTTTCGATTCTGAATCGAATGGTGGCCTTAAAAAGTCGTTTTGACCACTGAAAGGGCCTGAAAATCGACTTTGAAGAGCTTTTCCTCAAGTCCTAAACAGTAAAGTAAACGTTAAATTAAACTTATATTCAAAAAATATTTTTCACTCGTGTCAAAAATGAAACAGAAATAGTTCATACGGCCCTGACTTGTTTACGTTTGAGAGACCTCGATTTACCCGAAGGCCATTCAGGAGATCCCAAAAAACCCGCAATAAACCGAGGCTTTAGTGTAGTTTCAATTTAAAACGAAAAGGCCATATAAAATTTTCATCCTTCTAGAACTTTCGGATCTCACCCTTTTTCAGCCCCTAAGACTTAAAAAATTCAGGGAATCTACCCGAAATCCCAAACCACGAATTTTTCGATTCAAAGAAGTTTGAATTGATAAAAAGAAAGATATAAAATTGTGATACCTTTAAAACTTTTAGATCCTACTCCTTTACCACCTCCCAATACTTAAAAAATTCCTGGAAACTACCCAAAATTCGAGACCACGAATTTTTCAATGCAGAGTGGTTTCAATTTAAGGGCTTTAGGGGGCTAAAAATTTTATACGGCTATCTTCTGGTCAAATGAAAAATTTGCATCGAAAAATTCGTGGTCTGGGATTTTTGTTAGTTTCCAGGAATTTTTTAAGTTTTAGAGATGGAAAAGAGGTGAAATATGAAAGTTCTAGGAAATGAGAATTTCATGTCTTTCTTTTTATCAATTGAAACTTCTTTGAATCAAAAAATGCATGGTCTGGGATTTTGGGTAGATTCCATGAACTTTTTAAGTCTTAGGGGCTGAAAAAGAGGGAGATCCGAAAATTCTAGAGAGACAAAAATTTTATATGGCCTTGCCGCTTTAAATTGAAACTACTCTGCATCGAAAAATTCGTCGCTTCGAATTTCGGGTAGTTTCTAGGAATTTTTTAAGTATTAGGGGTGGAAAAGGGGTGAGTTCCGAGGGATATAGAGGGACGAAACTTTCAGAAATATTTTCTTTCATTAAGATTGTCCACTTTCCGTCGTAAATTTTTTCGTCTCGCTTGTTTTTTCCAAATCGTATTTTCGATGCGTCATTTTTTTTAATCGTTGCAAACTGCAGTTACGTCAATCAGTAGAGTTGGTAGATCATCTCGATTTTAGCTCATTTAAAAAAAAAGACTATCAAGACATGGGTTTTGGAATACCCCTGGGTGTGATACACCCAAGTTGCAAGTTACAAGTGCATCTAACAAAGATATAGTTTGCTCGATGGTAGACGGAGAGTCTGCACAGAGAGTAACAGCGAGGATTCAGAATTAAGAAGAGGGATTGAAGAAGGAGAGATGGAGGTTGGAGAAGAAGGCGTCGATGAAGAGGAAGCTGATACTGATCTCGAAACGGATCGACTGCTCGGCCAACAAAGAACCGATGATCAGGGTTTCTACGACGACAAGGTAAAGACAGAAATTTTATTTCTCCATGGCTAAGATGTTGTACAACCTGCAGATTGTTTCAAATAAATTATCGTTTAAAATTATAATCTGTCGGCTGGGGACAATCTTTGCTATTTAAATTAGAATGATTTTATTTCCTTAATGTGAAATTATAATTAGCCAGCTACGTGTTTAACTGTATGTATAACGCTCTAACGACTAATATTGACTTGGTGTTGCGCAGGGGTGGAGGAAACCCAAGACTAGGACAATGTTACCATCAATGAGTGCAAAAATTGCAACTCCAAAGCAAACGCCTCCCAAAACTCTCAGTGTCACTCCTTTAGAACCACTAGCACAATCCGAACCTTTACCCTCGACGTCTGCCTCCATTTCTCCACCTCCCGTAGTCACTGTCATACAATCACCGCCTTCGGAACGCGAAGTATCTTCCCCTACACAACCTGCGTCGAGTCCACAGAAGACCCCGATCAAAAACTCTCCCTCACCTCCCCAGAGTCACCAGGAATCCAGCAGTAAGGTGAAAAAGGTGCCCCTTCAAATGCTATGATTTTCTGCCTCTGCCTCTGACTCTGCCTGTGGCTTGTAGAATAGAGATATAGTCTCGTAGTCTGCAACGTCCAAAAAACGATTTAATGGCTATTTCTTACTTTACACGCTTATTTTGAATACCCTACACTATCTGCTTTTTTCCTTTGCCAATCAGTACCCGTCTCACTTTCGAACCCAAAAACTTTGTTCTGCTTGGAAAAGATCTTGCTTCAGCAGTTGGGTGCCCACAAAAAAATCCACTTTAATTGTTTACTGCTCCCTACCTAAAACTTTGCGGCATTTAAGGGATCATACCACTTTAGACGCCCGACAAAAAAGGCTATTTTTGCGAATTTTTCAAGCTATTTCTATTATATATATATATATATGACGTGGAACGAAAAAACCAGCCTTACGACCGAAAATGAGTTTATGAGAAAAAGCGGATCAAAGTGAAAGGAAGACAAAGGGGTACTCGTACAACTTTGAGGTCCAGAAAATTCAATTTTGATCATGGAGCAATGGGGATTTTT
Organism: Euceroptres primus; assembly: GCA_037177015.1. Lineage (NCBI taxonomy): Eukaryota > Metazoa > Arthropoda > Insecta > Hymenoptera > Figitidae > Euceroptres > Euceroptres primus. The sequence continues at coordinate 13,801 of JBAGKK010418346.1, forward strand.
TATTCGATAGGAGAAATTTTCATTATTCAGAATCAATAAAAACCTGAAAATCGATTTTTCTGTCGTAAGGCTGGTTTCTTCGTTCCACGTCACATATATTAATATAATTCTTTTTGGGCTCCATTAATACACTCTTAAAATGTGTGAAAAATTTTTTTTATTGATTTTACATAGTTTTTTTATACAAAAAAACGAGGCGAACATAGTATCTGGAATAATAGGTGTGTCCACGGCGTTGATGGTTTTTTTGTGAAGGATGACGTAAAACACAAAAACTAAAAAGATTTACACTCAGAAAGAGTGTGGCTATGACTTGAACTAGAATTATTAATTTTTATGCAAAAATATCAAAATGACGGGTGTTTAATAAAAATCGAAATATAAGGTTTTTTTGGTGGTTTTTCAGGCCAAAAAAAAAGTAAAAATGAATATTTTGACTTTATTCTAGTTCCGGCCATACCCAGACTCTTATTGAGTCTAAATCTTTTTGGTTTTTGTGTTTTAGGTAATCCTTCACAAAAAAATCAACGCCATAGACACGCCTATTATTCGAGTTCACCTCGCTTTTTTGTATAAAAAATTATGTAAAATCAATAAATAAAAAATCCCCCCTTTTCAGGGTGTCTAGCGGACCGGGAAATCAGAAAAACCCGGGAATTCGGGAAAACCCGGGAATTTTATTTTACCAGGAAAAACCCGTGAATTTTATTTTATCGGGAAGAACCCAGGAATTTTATTTTAATTTTATTTTATCGGAAAAGGCCCGGGAATTTTATTTAGGATCGGGATTATACTTATATTTTATTTTTTTTATTTTTCAGATCTTAATAGCATTTAAGCCACTATTTGTGATTCTGACTACATAATTTAAAAAATATTTATTTTACGTGTTATGAAAGTTTTAAAATACGTGCTTTCGATTAATATTTATCACTTCAGTCTGTGATTAAAGATAAGTTTGGCACGTGTAAATAAGTAATTATCTTCTTTACGATATAAATTTTGTACATGTATATTGTGTTAAAATTCCCATTTCTATGTACACGTTCACTTTCAAAAATCACAAAAAGACATTTTTAACTTAATCGGGGGGAAAAAATTGACCGGGAAAAACCCGGGAATTTTAAATAGCCTAATCACTAGACACCCTGAATTAGGTTAATTATTTATTTCATAATTATTCTGAAAAGATTAAGAAATGGTCTTCGATGATTAAAAATACCATAAAGTTGTGCCAACTAATTGGTAGAAAAGGAAAAAAACAATAAGATTATTTCTAAGATATAAAATTTCTCTATTTTCTAATTTCTTTAAAAAGATATTATCGCTTAAAATGATGTATTTTTTAAAACAAATTAAATCGCAGTTTTTATTTTTTCGCTAAGAAAATTTTGAACAAAGGAAAAAAAATCTGGTTATCAGGCACCAAATTTTGGGGAGAGAGCAGCAAAAAAATTAAAATTGATTTTTCGTGAGCATCCTACTCATCAACTTTTCTAAGGGGCGAATGTAAGTTACCGAAAGTCCAAGTAACCGAACCAGCATTATACCGAAAAATGTTTTACCGAAACGCCAAATTGCCGAATTTTCAGTTTACCGAATTTGCATCTTTTCGAATTTCTATCTTACCGAACTTTCATATTCCCATATTTGCATCTTACTGAATTTTCAAATTCCCGAATTTTTTGCACCGTATTTTCACTTTATCAAATTTCCATCTTACCGAATTTTCATGTTACCAAATTTTCATATTCCCGAATTTTTATCTTACCGAGTTTTCAGATTCCCTAATTTTCATTTTATTGAATTTTCACTTTACCGAATTTTTAATTTACCGAATTTGCATCATACCGAATTTTCATTTTACCGAATTTGCATCATTCCGAATTTCGTAGTCCCGAATTTTTATTTCACCGAATTTGCAAACTGAAAATTCGATAAAGTAAAAATTCGGGAATTTGCGATTCGGTAAGATACAAATTCGGAAAGATGGAAATTCAGTAAGATGCAAATTAGGGAATCTGAAAATTTGGTAAGATGCTAATTCGATAAACTGAAAATTCGAGAATCTGAAAAATCGGTAAGATAAAAATTAGGGAATATGAAAATTCGGTAAAATGAAAATTCGGTATTATGCAAATTCGGTAAGTTGAAAATTCAGTAAACTGAAAATTGGGTAAAATGAAAATTCGGGAATCTGAAAATTCGGTAAGATGAAAATTCGAGAACATGAAAGTTCGGCAATCTGAAAATTCGAAAAAATAAAAACTCGGGAATATGCAAATTCGGTAGAGATGAAAATTCAGTAAGATACAAATTCGGGAATCTGAAAATTCGGCAAGATGCTAATTCGGTAAACTGAAAATTCGAGAATATGAAAATTCGGTAATATACAAATTCTGTAAATTGAAAATTCGGTAATATGCAAATTCGGTAAATTCAAAATTCGGTAAACTGAAAATGCGTTAAAATAAAAATTCAGTGAAATAAAAATTCGGGAATCTGAAAATTCGGTAGAGTGAAAATTCGGCAATTTGGGTATTCGGTAAAAATTTTTTTGTTATAATGCCGGTTTGGGTACATGCACTTTCGATAGCTTACATACGCCCCCTTTTCTAATATTTTTTAAATATTCCTGTAGAGAATTTAGAGTGAAAGAAAGTACATGTTTGGTTTTCTTTTAAAATTTACAAGAAGAGAAACATATTTTCCAAAATAAATTAGTTACTCTTTAAAATTGACAAGAGGAGGTAAAAAAAGTAAAGAAAAATTTTCTCTCCAAAATTTACAAGAAGAGAAACATATTTTCCAAAATAAATTAGTTACTCTCTCTGATTTTCTAGTTTAGATATTATTTACCTTATCTAAAAAAATCTGACAGTTTTTTAATTCAGAGGTTTCGTTTCTTAAATGGTTTATAAAACATAAGTAAATTATAATTTATAATCATTTTAAATAACTAAATACGAAAACCTCAGAAATTTTTTTTTCTCTTTGTTGACTAACAAGTCGTAAAAAAATAGAAACAGCAAACGACAGATTGTAAATTTGTTAGCAAGTTAAATAACTGTTCAAATTAATAAACCTAGTGACAAATAGCCATCTGTCGTATTACCTTTGTCTGTATAAACTGCCGACTATAACGAGATTTTGTTTGCACAACAATGATGGGAGAATCTTGACTGATAAAAACGATAATCACCTCAACATTTATTAGAAATACCTTGGTATCTGAAAATCTTTACGATTTCTGAATGTGCCTGTAATGTGTGAACATTAGAAAAATTTTGAAAGAGGTAATTGCGAAAATTAGAAAATCTGGTCAAAGAAATAATTTTTTATGCACCCGTAGATGCCTCGATTGTCCCTACTAATATTTTGTGATTGATTGCATGCATTGTGTATAACATTGTAAAAAAACAAATTTTTTCAATCTAAAAGAATAATTTCTTAATATCAAAAGTAAAATATGAATCTTATTCTCGACCAATCCGAATATAGAGTCCGGATTCAACAGGCCAGGAATGTTGTCGATGTAGGAAGGGTAGAAGCAATAATGATCAACATTTGAACATCATAATTATGTTTATTGAGTAAACTAGATACAAGCTCCCGCATTTGCCTGTGTGCAAACAACTTGTGCCTGAACACAGCCCGCCCGGAAAAACCTCTTGGGAAAAAACCCCCGGGAGGAGCCAAGATAATTAAAAAATTATAAATTATATTCATTTCTGGCACATGAGCTCGGTATGAAGCACGTCCAAAAAAAAACTATGCATCGCCCGGCATTTGCCGATCTCGAATACGTTCAAAAAACCTACGTGCTCGCCCGAGCTTCCGCCCATACGAACACACCCAAAAAAACACACGCATCGCCCGGCAATTGCCGATCACGAAGACGTTCAAAAAGCCCATGTGTTTGCTGGTATTCCAGTCTATATCAAGGCGTTCGAAAAGCAAGACATCTTTATGTCACAAGGAAACTTTAAGAACTGCCACAGCTCTCCTCAGCCCTCCTCCTCCCTCTCTGTAGTTCTTGGCTTTCAGAATTCTACCTGGAACTTAACTCTCTCCACCCTTCTAACATATCTAATGGGCCCAAGACCCCAATCTCTAAGGGCCGGTTTCATCAACCGTGATTAAATTTTAATCCTCGATTAACTTAAGTTAATCAGTACCTTGCGTTTCACCAATTTTTAAACCATGA
>JBAGKK010418453.1:5806-18007 GCA_037177015.1 Euceroptres primus
TCTAAATTTTTAAATCTAAAATGTTTTAAAAGTAAAAATTTCTAAATTTCTATATCTAAAATGTTTTAAAAGTAAAAATTTCTAAATTTTTAAATCTAAAATGTTTTAAAAGTAAAAATTTCTAAATTTCTATATCTAAAATGTTTTAAAAGTAAAAGTTTCTAAATTTTCACATCTAAAATGGTTTAAAAGTAAAAATTTCTAAATTTTCATATATAAAATGTTTTAAAAGTAAAAGTTTCTAAATTTCTGAATCTAAAATGTTTTAAAAGTAAAAATTTCTAAATTTCTAAATCTAAAATGTTTTAAAAGTAAAAATTTCTAAATTTCTAAATCTAAAATGTTTTAAAGTAAAAACAAAGTTTTCCTGATAAATAAGTTTAATTTTGTAACAAGTATTTATCACTTTCGCTTTTTCTCTTAAATAATTCTAGAAAGAGAATTAAGTTGAATGAAATATTTATGAAATTTTGCGAGAATCTTGTCAGATTTCGGGAAATTGTAATATGCAAAATAAAAAGTAGATCAGAGTTTCCTATTGCAATGCAGATTATAGAAACGACGGAAGAGCTAAGCCAAGTTCTCAGAGTCGTATGTGTGTCTGGCGGGAAACTTTCTTATTACATGCAAAGTCGGAGCGAAAAAGATTGTATAATGCTTTGCGCGGTCGTTACAGCACAGCGAGATAGTAAACGAATATATCGGAGAAGTTTAATGCCACGGCTCGTAGGGATTCAACCATTCACTTGTGAAGCAGTATCTATGCGTTTTATGACCTTTACACAGAATCATTTACGCTCCTTCAAGTTCAAGTGATGTGCCGATAAATCGACAGAGATTGAATATAAGTCACGAGAGTCCAGTTTCAAGAAAATAACAGACAAAATAAAACTTTTATAGCCAATGAAATATTATCAACGATTATTTACTGACACTCCAGAGTATCAATTATCATTTACTACAATACCAATAAAAAAAATATCACTCTATATGTAACAAAAATTGATTCAAAATATAACAGAAAAAGCTGAGGATATTTATACATACTTTTTACCCCATAATTGGGATAAATTTCCTTTGTTTTTCTCTGTGGCTTTTTTCTGCGTAGATCCACAGATTATTTCAATTTTGCACTCCGGAATTGCACTACACATTCACAAAACACATTTTCTTTTCGAAATTTATGTTCTTTATAAAATTATTATGGTTAATATTATTACCTTATTGTTATTGTTATATTTTCACTGTTAATCACCTGACTTGAATTTCTAATGCTAACAGTGCCTTATGATTTATGCACATGAGTTGGTATGTAAAGGCGTCCCTTGTGTACTCTGCAATCATTTGATAATAACGATAATCGAAAGCATATCTCTTTGTCACTGGAGCAGAGTAGTTCGTCCGACCAATAAATTGTCCGGTCACTGACTGACACCAGTAGCCGCATCACAGGCCGACGATGGCACATGTTAGTTCGCCTCAACATTTCAACCCTAGTGTCGCATCAAGCGAAGTAATTAAATTTATTTATAAAAAAATCAATCAAGGCCTCTCCTAATAAGAAGATAAACTTTATTGCACTATAATCAAAATAAACGTTTTTTTATATTTCAGGTGTTGTTTGTCTTGAAACAAGGAAAGAGAATAAATCGTTCTGAAGAAAATGTCCTCGCTTATGGTTGAGTTGATGTTTAGGATTCTAAATTCAGAAATCTATATTTAGAAATCCAATTGTAGAACTTCAAAAGAAATTTAAGTGTTAGATACAATTTATTATAAGTTGAATCATGTAAATTAGTCTTTTCAAGTGAAAAAAGCTTCTTTGAATGATCATTCAACACAACTGAAAAAATCACAAGGACAATTAATCACAAGTGGTTTAATTGCATAAAAAAATTGATTTATATTGAGTTTTTAGATGTTTGAAAAGGCACATCGCATTATACTGATTTGGCAGTTACGTCATTTGCATTTATCGAATCTAGACATTACTTTTTTATTTGCCTACACCTTCAAACAAGAGAAAGCGCCACATCTAGTTGCGAAGTCCATTGCCAACTTCCTTTTTCATGAAAAAATTGATGCATTCTTCTGGCTCTGCTACTATTCTGATTAATATCTAATTAATAATTAGCATGCTACATGTAGCACAACAAGCTGTAATGAATATAAAGAAGAAATAATTGAAGGATGTAGCATATTCTCAATTTCTTTTGCGATGCTTATTTAAAAGTGTCAAAATAAGGTATAAAATGATTCAAAATGAATGGGGTTAAAATGAGGGTCAAAATGAATATGCATTATATGTTTGATTATATTTGTCAACACAATTTTAGTGTGAAGCCGATGCTATTTCTCAAAATCTTCCGTTACAGGTGCAATTTTTTTTCAAAATTATGAATGTTAATAATTGTCATTTATTTCAATGCATGTAGAAAATTTCTTCACGACTGTAATGCTCCATAGTTCACGTAATATTCACAATAATTTAATAATGTCGTTTCAAAATCAAGTTATGACAATAGACTTCGTAACAAGAGATATTTTGAAATAATATGTATTAAAAGGTAATTTTTTCAAAAAACTATATTGAAATGGTATTGAAATTATTCAGTTCTGTAAGCTCGCTTTTTATAAAGAATGGAAGATTAGGAACTTTAAAATTAATTTCGTAGAAAATGTTGTACGTAGTTGGCTTTAGGGTAAAGCCAACTACGTACATTAACATTTTCTACGAAATTTATTATTGAGGGTCAATACAATCTCCCCACTGATTATTATGGATAATATAGGCAATTAAAAATTAATACCTAAATATTGAGCATTATAATTAATCACAGCTATGATTTTCTTATTTTATAAATACATAAAAAGACTAATTACACCAAATATGCATTCATAAATTTTGGTAACATCCAAATAACAAATAATAAAAGACTAATTACACCAAATATGCATTCATAAATTTTGGTAACTTCCAAATATCAAATAATAAAAGAGTAATAACATCAAATATGAATTCATAAATGTTGGTAACATCCAAATAACAAATAATAAAAGACTAATTACACCACATATGAATTCATAAATTTTGGTAATATTCAATTAACAAATAATAAAAGACTAATTACACCAAATATGAATCCATAAATTTTGGTAATATCCAAATAACAGTTAGTTAAGGGTTTTAAATAGTATTTTTGTGGTATTGTGTCTTACAGTGATGGCTTTAAGTGAAGCTTTCGTAACCAGTAATCAGGCATCTATTTGTACTCCACTTTCAGCTGCAAATGTGTGTTATTTTCTCCTTTTATCAATAATAACAGACTTGTGAGTCATATTTGGCCCAAAAGAAAATTTAGTTGATACAAGGTGATTGAGATATCTTGTTCCAACTAAATGCAATATTTAATCAAAAGCTAACATTGGTTTTATTTTAAACGTTTAACGAATATTGATTCAGCTCCCAGAATAACTTTTCACGAAGCTTTATTTCTTGATTTCATCAGCTTTTATTGACTCTGGCAATAATTCTTCTCTTTTCTTATTTCTTTTGTTACATAACTACATTTTTCATTCTTAATTTCTATATTCCTATGTATTTTTTTTTGTCAAAGGAAGAAGAAATTTTGAACGATTTTTCTTTTAAATTGACCATTATTTTTTATGCAAATGCACTTTCTGCAGATGTTCATCCACACACGTGTTTGTGGATGACAAAGTCAACTGCGCTCAATGAATTACGAGACAAGGGAGGGGGTAAGTAACCGCAGTACTTAGCGCAATTGTTACCTCGACCACCCTAATGGCAGTCACGTAGAAAGAATTTTCATAGCGTGACGCGATACATAACGTGCGAAGCACCCGTTAAAAATAAAATTTAACTAAATCTGGAAACGGTTGTTGTGTAATGTCGATGATTATCTTTATACAAGTGTAAATATTTCACACCGATAAGAATCAAAATATTAAAGAATTAAAACATAAATTGTAAAAAAAGCAGAACGAAAAGACGACTTTTAATATCCAAGAATTCAAACATAGGGTAAGAGAACCAATTCTTGGCACCTTAGCCCAATTATTGGCATGCCAAAAACTGAAGTGAATTTATTTAATTTTGGATCAATATTTGATTGCAGTGGATAACTAATATATGCATTATGCGTAAAAATGATGGTAGAATTAAATTAATTTAAGAAAAACAAGCTAAACAGTCGTATTATGTAATAAATTAGAGAGAAGTGCCAACATTTGGAAGAGTGCCAAGAATTGGTGTTCTTACCCTAAGTTATTAAAAAAAGCAGAATGAAAAGATGACTTTTAATATCAAAGAATTCAAACATAAGTTATAAAAAAGCAGAACGAAAAGACGTCTTTTAATATCAAAGAATTTAAACATAAGTTATAAAAAAAAGCAGAACCAAAAGGCGACTTTTAATGGAAAATAAAAATGTTACCCTTACTTTAAATTAAATTTATTGCTAATTAAAAGTATGCCAGAAAGTGCACCACCTGTTTAACGAATTTAGCTCTACTCGTAAGTGCAACTGAAGGTAATATTTCTAAAAAGTTTCATGTGCTTCATTTAGTTCATCTTCTTCATAAGTTCTTCATTTATGTCAAGTTTGTATATTACTCGAAATTTGAATTCTTTCTAGGATTCCAATCGAGTTTATATAAATTCCCATTTAATTCCCATTCATATTATTGCTTTAATTACTATGTCAAGGGCAATTATCTTCAATTATTCTTTCACCTTCCGCTTGTGTCATTAGGAACAATTGAAGCGATTGCAATAGCATACGAATATGATTCCAAACTTTCAGAGTTGACAATATTTTTGGATTGTTATTGGAAGAAATTCGCGTTTAATTCCGGAAAAATATTAGTCAAATACAGAAGCAGAAATATGACACATTGGTACGTAACATTTCAGGTACAAGAAGAAAATCTTTATCAATATTGAATTTCCTTTCCTCCCTCTGACAACTTCAGATAAGACTTAGATTCTCAAACTTCAACTTCCGCAAAAACCTCAAAATTACCTAACAAATGTATCTCATATTTCTTTCATTAAAAATTGCAACTTTATACCTTTACACCCTTTGATATGGAAATCCAAATCACCAATCACATTTCACGTAATAAATAATAGCTTCTGATTATTCTATCCAGGAAGAAGAGAAACTTCACTCCGTTCACTCACGCGTGCTTAGACCTTTTTTATTTCGACGAAGACTGTTTTTTACAAATTCAAACCGTGCTTGACATTATAGTCAACTGATTTTATTGTAGTTTTTTAAGGTATTTAAGCCTTATGCGATTCGATGGTTTCGTGAATGAACGCGTCGAACTTGTACCGTGCAAGTGTTGTTAGTTGCAAGTTGTAAGTTGCAAGTGTTGTAAGTTGTTAATTTCAAATTGTAAGTTGTTAATTGCAAACTGTAAATTGTAACGAATAAACTGTAAACTGCAAATTGTAAATTGTAAAGAATAAACTGTAAACTACAAATTGTAATTAGTAAATTGAAATATAACCCGTATAGCGACTTTAGTTGCGCGACACAAAATACAATATGCGGGTCATGATGTTTTTGAGCAAATGAAGTGGGCGACTTGGTTTTTGGTGACCGGATGTTGAAGAACTACTCACTCTCAGGGACAAGCGTATGTCGCATCAATTGACGCCGTCGCTACGCGGAATGCACTCGTAGCACAATGAACTCCGACCCTCGCATAGGGTAAAGAATCGTCGGGGGTGGGAGGAAGTTGTGGAGGTTGGTCGAGTGAAGCACTTCTGCCGGCGACATTTGAGAGTCACGTGATGGGAGTTTACGAATTGGAAGAGATATAAACGTAGATAAAAGAGAGAGAAAATAAAACTGTGAGCTAATCAAGAAGAGAGAATGTTTAATTATTTCGCAGAAGTTAAAAAGTTAAAGAGTTCTCTCTTTGAAAACGAACTTGGTTTTCTGGTTGAAGAACAGAAGGGAACCACGGCATAAAGTCCATAAATGATGTCCAATGATGATTTTCAGGAGATGCAAAAAAGCGATTTCAAAAATATAATTTTCAATTTTAAAAAAATTATAACTTCGCTTTTGCGGATAGTTGCTGAAAAGAGATTTCAAACATTTAGTTAGATTTAGTTATTTTATTATTATTATTATTTAGTTATTTTATAATTTAGTTAGATTTTAGTAAGACATGGAATATGAATTAGCTTTTGTTTTTTTTTTCGGTGAAGAACGATTTTCTTGGAAATTTTAATTTATTGTTGACAAGCTACTGAAAAAATTATCAAACTAATTTACACTTACATTTATTTTTATTCTCAATCTACAGCGATAAGGAGTATTTTTTACGACATATTCAACATTCAGTTCGCTTGTCAAGTTGTTGCTGTTATAAAGTCGAATTCTGATTAGGACCATTCGTCAGATCGTCAATTGAAACTCAAACAAAATGATTTTTTATATTTGGCTTGTGTTCCTCTCTTTGAGTGTATCGAGTAAGTTATTGAAATAAATTTTACTTATTGAATTTCCTTCATATTATACAAAGTGAAGATAGAGGAAAGTAATAGAAAAGATTATTTCTTTCATGCCCTAATAGGAGATCCTTCCCTGATTAGAAACCATAATTGTTTTTCTATTTTTAATTTAATTTTTAATATTGTTTTTCAAAAAGAGGATATAGTGCAAAACTAAATTTGTCACATAAGAAAAAATTCAGTTAGTTTTCAACTTGGAAAGAGTTACAGGTTTGAGCTCAAAATATTAGGAATTTATTCAGGTATATCCTTCTATGTGTGTAACGATAAACTAACGTTCTAGGCCCTTTTAAAATTTTATAAATTTCCTGAACCCAAATACTAAGTCCTCGAACCTCGATTTCAATTTTTCTTTAAATCTGAAAAGCTTTGACAATTTTTTACCAAATAAAAGAAGATTGGAGAGTGAGATATTTGTGTATATAGTGAGATAGATATAGATATAGTGAGAACTAAAGCGATATATTTTTTTAAAATCCTAGTCTCTAATTAGGAACACTAAAAATTTTTCTTTCATCATGTATGAGCGAAAATAAAAAAGTTGGCAATATTCCTTGGCATATTATTCGCTTATATATGAAGAAATAATTGCTTTAATTAGACGGTTTTATTAAGCGTGTTTTTATTTGCAACATTTTATGTGACAATTGAAGGGTGGTAGTACAGAACTAGATAACCAACAAAATGTGAATTTTTCAGGAGAGCGAAAAAACCTTCGGTAAATTCGAAATCACCATTTAAAGATAAAACAAAAGTCCACTCCCGTGCTTAAGTGTTGTTGAATTGAGGCCAAAAAAGTTTAATTAGAAAAATTTATCCAGTTTCGAGGAAGTAGATGTGGAAGTTGACAATATCAAAAATGACATTAGCCTGAAATTCGAGTAGGCTCGGCTGCGGTTTTCGATAAAAACTGCCATTTTAAGTTTCGATAAAAACTGCCATTTTAAGTTTTAAAAAAATAAAAACTTGCTCCAGAGATATTGAGTTGCTGAATACTGGTAAATAAAGTTCGATATAAAAAAGTTGGCCAATTCCAAGTAAATCGACCGATAATTTTGTGGTTACAATTTTCTAGGCTTTCAAAATCTGGTTTGTATAACGATTAAATATCGAAGTTTCAATTTCTCACAAAAATAAAAACTTCCTCCTGAGATATAGGGATGCTGAATAAGAATAAAAAATTTTTGATCAAAAAAATGATTCTGTTTCGAGAAAATCAAGATTTAGTGAGACGGTATCGCACTGTCACAAACAATTTCTCGCTAAAGTCTGATAAAAAAAAGAAAATTATATATTATTTATCAACGAACTTTAATAATTTCAAGATATCAATTTCTTCAAATAATATCAAATTTAATTAGTTTCAAGTTTCTTTTAAAAAAAGGCTTTTTTGGAAACTTCAATTTTCCAATTTTTGCAACTAAACAACGAAATTTTTAAATCAACATCTGTATAGAAACTCTTCTTTAGGATGCATTTCTGCTTATCAAATTTTCTCGGAATTTTTTTATTTAACTTGTAAAAGTTATTTTTAAAAAATTGCCGGTAATCTTTTGTGCCATGTTTGGAACCGTGGCACTAAAAGGGTTAAAAATAAAATTTCGACGAAATCCTTTTAGCACAACATATATTTGACTTTTTAAGATTTTTTAGGCAAAAAAAAACATTTTCGACCAAAATGTTGGTTATATAGTTCTGTACTGCCACCATTGAATTATTTTTGCTTTATCCTATATCAAAATAAATTCGATTAAATATAAGTACACTGGAGCCCCGGTTTATTGCGGTTTTCTGGGAATTTGTGAATGGCCTTCGGGTAAACCGGTGTCTCTTAAACGTAAACAAGTCAGGGCCGTAGGAACTATTTATGTTTGATTTTTGTCACGAGTGAAAAGTATTTATTAAATATAAGTTTAATTTAACGTTTACTTTACTGTTAAATTTTATTTAGTTATTATTTATGAATTATTATATATAACGCATAACGAAAACACTGAAAACGAACTGATGCGAACTGACGAAATTATCCGCTTAGACTACTGCGCACTTTGTTTCTACGGTACTTGCCTAACTCCGCTGAGCTCCGAGCTCAGCTTTCTCGTCCCCTTGAACCCCTCAACCATGACAAAAATTCCTGGAAGCGGTATACCTGGGCGAAAGAAACCGGGACTCGAGTGTAAGTATCACCCGGTCCTATGTTCTTTCTTACATTTTTTCAATTTTATATCCTTTTATAGAAAATATATCCTTTTACAGAAAATTCTATATGGAATTATCAATGCACGTGTACTTCTAGAATTGATTAAAATTGGAAAATAAAGTTCATATTTTGTTCTTAATCATAATTGCAAAGTAATAATCACTTTTTAAATGTCCCTAAATTTTTATGTCATCCGGTCACAAAACAGTTTTTTAATTATTTTTATTATGAAGGAGTTTAATTTTTCCCTTTGAATTAATTAATTACAGAAAATCATTAGTTATGTCAAAGTTGACATAAAGTGTCGTTATTTAAGAGAAAAAATTAATTTCAAAGCATTCGGTCACACAACAGGTATTTACAATCAGTCAAGTTAGTTGCAAAAATAAATATTATCGATATTTAGACTATTTTTAAACTTAAAAATAGTTTTTAGTAATCTTAAAGCAATATTTTATTTTAATTAGAATGTTTTTATGATAAAATATTATAAGATAGAATAGTTGATATGCATATGCTATAATATTATAAGATAGAATAATATAAGCCTCTAAAAGACTTATTTAAGGCAGTATTCTACTTTGAACGCTCGAAAAAAAAGCTATTTTGGTCAATTTTTTCTGAGATTATTAATAATGATATCGACGTAGGGTTTGTTAGGATCAATAAACAAACTCTTAAAATAAATTAAAAATTTTTTTTCATGTGTTTTATGCACTTTTTATACATAAAAACGTCAGTCAAAGTCAACTCCTCAAAAAGTATGTAGGTTTGCGCTGATGTTAAAATCTCGAGAATGGGCGGTCTGAAACAAAAAAAAAAATAAACAGTTTTAGATTCAGTATGACTCCAGCAACCAGCTGAACTAGGATTTCTGATATGTATGCAAAAATAACAAAATGGCGGCGTAAAAACAAAAAAAAACGAAAAAAGTGGGTTTATTTTCACAGTTTTTTGCAAAAAAATGTACTTAAAATTAAAATTTTATAATAATCCTAGTTCAGCGGGTGGTTAGAGTCATGCTGAATCTAAAGCTGTTTAATTTGTTTGTTGCAGATCGCCTATTCTCGAGATTTTTAAAACAGCGCGAACCTATCTACTTTTTGAGAAGTTGACTTTGACTGACGTTTTTATATATAAAAAGTGCATAAAATTAATGGAAAAAAATTTTTTAATATATTTCAAGAGTGTATCATTAAGTTTAAAAAATTTTGAATAGAAAATAACAACGCACTTCTTCACCTAGCTTATAATAATTATTTTTACACTTAATGTGATTAATATGAACAGAAAAAAAAAGGTTTCCTACGGATTGAAAATACATTTTTCTTTGATGTATAAAATCGAAAAATTCCAACTTTTTGATTTTTACCCATATATTTTTACCAATTTCTAAAGTAAGTAAATTTTGATTACAGGAGCTTGTAGACAAATAACTAAAGATAATTTTTCCACTCTGAAAACTAAAAAAAGGCCATCTTTTGAAAAGTGATAGCCTTTTAAAAAAAGGAGTTTAGTATTAGGGTATTTTACCTGTAAGATCTACAATAATTCTGTAACTGATATATGTGCAAGAAGTAATTATTTATCAACTTATCAATTTTATATTGTAGATTCCGAACATTATGGTCACGTGTATTATGACGAGAATTACAGCTTTGAAGTGTCAAAAAAGCTGTCTGATGACGTGCCTGACGATGTGTCTAACGATATGTCTGACGATGTGTTTATTGATATGTCTTACGATGTGTCTAAAGATATGTCTGACAATGTGTCTGACGATATTTCTGACGATGTGCCTGAAGATGTGTCTTCCGATGTGTCTGATGAGGTGCTTAAGGAGGTATATGATGAGAAGTTTGAAGAATCATGTGATGCCACCTCTGAATTTTTTTTTAAAACGGCGTGGTCACCTTTTTGCGATATAACGTGTAAAATTTTGACTGGAAGAGAAAGAATAAAGGTTTGCGACAAGGTAAAAGCTATAAAATGAATTGTAAATTAATAATAAAATATTGAAAACATTTTTCTCCAACTTAAAGAAATATCTATGCATATCAAAAATTAAATTTTCAAAGGTTGGAAATGTTGTTTAATTAAATTTTCGGTTCGAGTAAGTTTGAGACACTATATTAGACATTATTATTATAGACACTATACCCTCGCTGTTTATGTCGATCTGGATTCGTAAGGAAGGTTATAAATGGTGAATGTGTAAAATGGACATCGTGTATAAAGGGCTTCAATTTTCAGAAAAAATATAAAAAAACAGGATCAGAATAATCCATGTAAATAATGTTAAAGATTTTAAAACTCTTAAAACGCTGTAACTGAAGAATTAAAAACAAAGTTTATTGATACATTATAAATTTATAATTATTTCTGTTCATTTAACCCTTCCAGAATTTGATAAAATTTATTAAAATTTATAAATTTATAATTATTTCTGTTCATTTAACCCTTTCCAGAATTTTAACATAGTTTTTCCTAGCGGGCCGTCTAAGTGCAAGGGTTACGCTATAGCGTAACCATAAAGTAACCTTAAAGTAATCTTGCATTATAATCAATAAAAGCAACAAAATAAATATCTAAATTGTTGCAATTATAGTTCTACGTAAAAAATTAAAATAAAATAAATAAAATTTAAAATAAAATTAAAATTGACGTTAGAAGGTAATGCCGTAATTGCAATAAGTTTATTTTTCAACATTAGAAATTTAAAAAACATCTTAAAGTCTGATAAAAGTGGCTTCAATTGCATCCCAGTACATCGCTAGTAGCACTTTGCGCGCGTCGTTTAAAAATAAAATTAAAAATTGAAGAATGCAAATGTGTCAAATAAATGTATTAAATAATAAAATTAATGTAATAGAAGATGCTAATCTATCAAAGTTGCATGAATATTGTAATAATTTCGTCAGAAATTCTTTGAATTATGATGATTTACATTTTAAATAGTGAAACTTCATCGACTGCGACAAAGCATGAGGAACTTTTTTCATTAATCAAATAAAGTTAATCTTATTACTCCTTAACAAAGAATTGTTGATAAAAAAATAAAAAGTATTCAAAAGTTTATATTATATTTTAAAAAATTTCAATTTTGATGTTAACAACGTTTATATATATATATATATATATATATATATATATATATATATATATATAAAAACAAATGTTTATATAAAATTGTTTATTTAATAAGAAAATGATAATTTACGACATTTTCTTAAGCAGAAAATTGGGAAAAATAACAAGAGAATTAATCGTCACGTCTAATAACAATTTTATTGTATACACAATTACACATTTTTACAAAAAGAGCACAAGATCAATAAAGAAATAATAACGAAAAGTAATATTATTCAGAGATTGGGTCTAAAAAAACATTCTAAAACAAAAAACAAAACTAAACATTCAAATTTATAATGATGATGTTAACAACGTT
>JBAGKK010418664.1:0-18003 GCA_037177015.1 Euceroptres primus
TATTTTAATAAGAGAGAAATTCAAGTATCATGATGAAATTGCGGAAAATAATAAAGAATATATTGAAGCATTAATTTTGGCTAAAAGTAAATCATGAGGAATAAACTTGACTCTGCGCAAAGAACGACGAATATTCCGCGAGCCCGAAAGCGTGCTGAAACTAGCGAGCGAGGTGAGCTTCGCGAGCTATAAGGACACCCGTATTTTCTTCTAATTTCCAAGGCCTGCCCTCTCCCTAAACTTTATTCCCCTTTACCGGAGCCTAGGTTGAACAGATGCCACTGGGTCCCTGTGGACCCACGCAGACGGCTACGGGTTAAGGAACAAAATGACCTGTTGAGAATTGAAATTGATTTACAATTTTTATCTAAGACGAAAGAAAGACACAAATATTTAAATAACTACTTTTAATTAACTATATGTATATATATATAATTATAACTAAAAATATTTATTTTATATGAAACGCTTCAGTTTCTCCTTTAAAATTGATTGGAATTAACAAAAAGCTCGTTTTTGTTGGCTTTATAATTCAAGATAAATATTGACTGTACGACTGTACGGGGAAAACATCCTTAAAAGTCATGTTCAAATTTAAATTCTTGAATTTGAATAGCTTTAGTACTAAAAACTTGAAATTATGAATTAAGGAATATAATCGAGTCTTAAATTTTCAAAGTTTTCTAGTTTAAAAAGGTTTAATTATTTCGAAATTGTTAAATATCGCTTTTCAGTAATGTTATTGCTTCATAGTTCACTGATTTTATAATTCAAGATAAAGATTGATTAATTTTTAGTTTGACAACCTTAATGAAACTGTAGGATTATTGATTCATTTTTTATCATTTATTATATTTATGAACACTATCAAATTCAAAATATTTGAATGGTGGAAAATTTGAAATAAAATAGAAATGTAAAAGCGTGATACCGTGTCGACGTCATGACTATTCGACGAACTGAGAACCATCGGTTCGTTACCGACAAGGTAAAGCCGTTTTCCATCCCAGTTGGTTGCCGTCGAGCAAACGAGAACAAAAAGGGGTTGATGGGGTTAACTGTAATTTGCATTCACGTATACGTTATCTTTCTCCCCGCTATTCGCTTTCTCCCGCCCTTTCGATTCCGTGGACATTCATTCGTTTCCAGCCCCCATTCGCAAAACAGATAGTAGAGAGTCAGCATCTCCAAGAGTAGTTATAGTTTTCGTGTCTGTCGAGAGATAAAGATCCTCAAAGCATTCACAAATTTTGCCTTCACAGGCAGTTTTTTTTTCTCTTTTGGGGTAACCTTAAGTTCAGGAAGAAAAGATTGGATTCGAGTTACAAGAAGGCTGTATTAAATTGGGAGGGTAAAAAGTATAACATCGAAACTTTCTCCGGGACTTTAATATTTTACGTCGTTTTACTTCAATTTATCTGATGCTGAGTTGCTGAGATTAACATTTCCCAGAACTTTAAATCTTCGGTTTAAATTTGGAAATGGAAAAGAAAATTTACAATTAACTAAAATACTTATTTTTGTTCAATACATTACATTTTTATTAATAATTTTGGATTGTTAATTAGAAGGAACTTTTTTTGTAGAAGAGAAAAAAGATTTTGATACTAATTATAAAATTTATTCAGATTCGCTACATGAGGGTTTAATTGATTTTCTGTTTTGTTTTTCACTTACTGCACTTTTTTCATTGGATGAATATTTCAATGTCTATAATATCGACGTAATTACCCGTTGCGTTTTAATATGTTCTTTGATGACAAGAAGCCTTAAAAAAGTCTCTGGAGATAATTAATCTTGAATGAATTTCGCGACATAATCCTTTTCACTCGTTCGCTTTTATATAAAAATTTATGATAGAAAGTTGGTTTTCATCCGAATGTTAATAAGGATATTAAAAAGGTTATTAAATTGATTCAGTAAAATATTCGGTACGTATGTGAAATATATATTACATACAATTATTCATCCAAAGCGAAATAAAATATTTCCTGAATAACAACATTTTGTTTAAAAGAATATAAAAAATTGTATTAAAGTGAATTTTCAGGGCTGACACTCGGTCAATTAAGTCGCTGTCGTTACTATTTCTTTTAAAGTCACTTTTTAGTCTTTTAAAAAAAAGTTACTGAAAGTAGTCAATTTTTTAAAGGATAAAGTCACTTTAATCAATTTTCTCGGTTTAATCGATACCCTTTTTAATCAACGCCCCTTAATCAATGCCTCTTTTAGTCAACACTCTTTTTTTATCGACTGTTCCATTGACATTTTTGAAAAATGTTGTCAATAGAGAAAGCAGAAGAAATTAGTAATACCCAGAAAGGGAAAACACTGATCCTAAACAAAATAATCATACACAAAATAAAACTTTCACAAAATAAATCCTATTATTTCTTTAAAAACATTTTAAATATTGTGTACAAAATAAATCGTACATAAAATACACCTTATTTTCTGCACGAATTATTTTAGGCGTTGAATGCTCTAAAATGGTAAAATTCGCCCAAAAAACTACATTTTTGCCCTTATTTTCAGCATTTTTCAACTGTTCAAAATATCCCACGAAGTTAAACAATTAGATCTTATTTTAAAATGAAAATAGAAGAGTTCAAGGAAATCAAATTTCAATTTTCTTTGGTTTTTATGAAAATATACACAAAAATTAGAAGTAAATTTTTAAATTGGGCCTTTTCAAAAAGAGCCCAACCGATTTTTTTTTATTTTGATCTTAAAATACTCGGGAGGCATCCCCAAAAACATAATCAGAAAGAAACTAGGATGTGCAAGCTCTTTTTAGTGAAAATTGGATCAGACTAGGCGTGCTAATTTACATCTAATTTCTGAAAATTCTCAAAACTGAAAGAAAATCAGGGAGCAATAATTGTAAAATGCAAAAGAATTACGACCTTTGTCTCAAACGGGATAGAGAACAAAAAAGAAATAATTATTTTTAAATAAGCAATTATAACCCAAACTATTTTTTATAAATTTCGTTACCATTTTTTCTGAAAAATTCGCTGCAATTAACAATGGACCTTTATGACGACTTATAAAACCAAGCCAAGGAATAAAAATTGATTAATTTTGAGGTTGAGTGTGCAGTAGTGTGGTCCACAAATGCATTATAACCATTTTTTGATGACAGAAGAAAGCGAACCACCCCATTTTGTATGGTTTTCGAAAACCAAGAAATGGCATATTTTTATTTTTTTCATTTTTTAATATTAACCCGTGCCCCTGAGCCTTTAAAATTAACATGAGATTTTGCATTAGGAACCCTCATTTTTCGAAAAAATGATAAAAATAACTGATTGTTATTAACTTTTTGCAAATTAAATTTTATTCACTTCTTAAGGAATGTTGAACGAATAATTTTCACCAAATTCATTTTGACCCCCCCCCCAGCCCCTGTATATTGTGCCCGGAAAATGCGCCAAAAAATGAAATATAGCAATTTTATGTAAAATACATGCTAAAAATGCAAATTTTTGCATTTTTTTAACATGCATTATTTTTATTCGATAAGGGACAAAATTTTAAGAAATTTTCTAACTAGTTTTTAATTGTTCAAACAGTTCTTTTTTGTTAAAAAAATTGTATTTTCCCTATAACTCATGATAAGTTAGTATTTTCAGGGATTAATAACACAGCAAGTGAATGTTGAGAATAATATTTCTTGTTTTAGACGTTTTTCAAGTATTTGAACAATTTCCATTTGTTTAAATTTTTTTTCGTAAGATAAAAAAGACATTTGGCAATTGTTTAAACGATTACCAATCATTCACTTTTAAGTTTTCATGGGAAAGGTGAAGAAAATTCGAATTTTTTCTAATCTCTTACACACTGCCGATTATTATTAAGTATTTTCTTCTTTCTGAACTTATACTCCAATTATTGGTTAAACAATAATCACTTGTTCAAACAATTTTTCAGTAAGTTATGAACAGTTACTTGTTTTTTGTAGACTCATTAAGTGTATCATTAATTCAGGAAAATACTAACTTTTCATAATTTTTTTCGAAAAATATTTAAACAAATAGAAATTCATTAAAGAATTGAAAATTGGGTTAACCAAAAAATGTTATTCTCAACATTCACTTGCTGTATCATTAATCCCTGAAAATACTAACTTATCATGACAATTTAAAATTTAAAATTAGATAGAAAATACTCAAAATTTTGTCACTTATCGTTTAAGATGAATTCATGTTGAAAAAATTCCAAAATTTGCATTTTTAGCATGAATTTTACATAAAACTGCCATATTCCATTTTTTGGGGCCTTTTTCGGGCACAATATAAAGGGATTGGAGGGGTTAAAATTAAAGGTTCTCTTTGTGGAAATTATTCAGTGACCAAACTTTAATTTGCAAAAAGTTAATAACAAGTATTTATTTTTGCCATTTTTTTCGAAAAATGAGCTTTCCTTATGCAAAATCCCATGTTAATTTCAAAGGCTCAGGGGCAAGGGTTAATATTGAAAAAAAATGCAATTTTGGATCACTCTATTGTACAGAGAGAACATTCTTAATTTAATTTAATTCTTAATTTTAGATTATCAATTTTCCTTAATTCATTGAGCAATCCATTTCATTGTTATAAAAAAATTAAATGAACAATTTGACATAAATCGTAATGTACGGTTTAAATTTTTTTTCTAAAACTGTTTTAAATTATTGGGGGAGTGATTTTTAGTTACGAAACTTCTAGGATATTAGCAATGACTATTGTTATACTATAAACAATTTTTTAGACAATATATTTAAATTTGTGGTTTTTTCATATTCGGACTTCCCTTAATCTCTTGCAATAAAATTTGTTAGTGTTTTGCATGGGCTTTAGGGTCGAATAATTAAAAAAAGCTGTGTTTTTTTAACCAAACGTTTCGACCCTCATGTGAGTCCTCTTCAGTGGTTTATTTCTAAAAACACGACGAAAAATTAAATTAAATTTATCGGCAATAGTGTTACAGTGATATGAGGAATAAGTCCTTACACAATTGTTAAGGTATTTATTAAAACATACAACTGATGAGATTCCAGAAATTCTGGATATTATTGTAATATTCATCCTACTCTAATTTTCATTGGTAATGGTTTTCAAAAAAATATTTCTTCGTTTCAATTACATATCTGTCATTCTGAATGTTTAAAAAAATTTTTTTCTTTTTTAATTGTAAATTTTATATTAAAAAAAACCTTTGTAATGTTTGCTTAAAATCCTTATATTTCTTTGTTAAAATGTATAATTGTTTAATTAAACAAACAGCGTTTGTATCAAATGTAATTTCCGTTTTTAGAAATAAACCACTGAAGAGGACTCACATGAGAGTCGAAACGTTTGGTTAAAAAAATACACCTTTTTTTAATTATTCGACCCTAAAGCCTAAGCAAAACACCAAAAAATTTTATAACCAGAAGGTCAATAAAAATCAACAAGATGAATATAAAATTACACCTTGATTTTCCATATTTTTTCCACTCTAAACCGAGTCTAAAAATTACTTTTATGCAACAATTTTATTTCAAACTTTGAAGTAGCTAACTTTCTATAAGGGATTTCGAATAAAAAATACTTGCAGATAAAAGTTTAAAATCATGAAGCTGAAGTTTTGAACCTTCAAATGGACATTGTTTTCTTAACTGAAATATATCTTAAATATTGTTCCAATTGCAAAATACAAAAACAGAAACATCATGAGTTTTTTTATCATTAAATTAGTTTCTTTATTATTAAACCAATATTTTAGAACAAATTTGAGTTTAAAATCAAATCAAATAAAAATTTCGTTCATTTGAATGTTCAGAACTTTAGGCCCATTTTAAAATCGAATTTTCACTAGAAGGTTTCACTCCGAGGAAATCGTAAATGTGAAAAGCCATCGCCACAGAATAACCCGCGATTTTGATTGTTTTTGAATTAGAATAATAAAATAAGCACGTACCAGGGTCCTCATGTCGACAGACCGATTAATATTTCGCGTGTGTTTAATGTAGTTAAATTAGAAACGTTCTGTTTGCAATCACAGAAAACCACCCTTTATATAGGGAATTGACTTTCATTTCGATCGTGCACCCCTCCAATGAGAAGCCAATGGCCGTTTAGTCTTCTAACGCCACACCTACTCATGCATACTATTTACCCACGATAGTGCGATTTGCGATAAAACTCATACCGTCCATATTATAATGCACAATATAATGAGACTTCGAGATTGTATAACACGTTAAACTTAAGCCGACTAGCCTCTTGTAAATAGATAGTTAGTACATGTACGTGGGCGCTCTTTAAGCACCTATTCCAGCTTCAAACTTTAAACAGTATTTCAAGTCTGATCGAATTTTCTATCGGGCAACTCGTTCGGAGAATTTTATCAACAATTTCGATTCTTATTCCAATCAGTGTTTGTGTTGAATGGTGAATAATAAAAAAATATTTCTCAAAAATTAATTACTGGAAATTAAGATAAAATGAAAAAAAGTGTAGCGGTTACAGTTTCGAAAAAAATTGTATATGGATATTTCTCTGGTACTTTTAGATTTTATGTTCTTATTTATCAGTATTTGATGTGTATAAATAATAACAATTAACTTGAATTTTTATTAGATTGCAAAGAAAATTACGACGGACAATTTATTTCATGCATAAAATTGTATTACTGTTGTTAAGTTAACATTTATGTAATGTGGAATGTCACTTTTGCAGTGTCCATTTTGCATTTTTGGGTGTTCTAAAGTCTGTCGCTTTTGTAATTTATTTATTTTTTCAGTTAAATAACGGACAGTAGCCCAGTTCATTAGAAAATAATTGTAATAATAATAATCATAGTAATAAGCATAATAATAATAATAATAATAATAAGTGATTTACTTTTTAAAAATTTCTGAAATCTAATAAAATTAGTAGAAATTTTGCAGAATTTTTAAAAAGATTGTAATTGGTTCAAGTTTGTTCAACAATTTACATGTCACTGGTAATATTTTTTATTTGTCGTTTTATATGAATAGTTTAATTAATTAATTATTTTTAAATTTTAGAAAATTTTAGTCAAAAAATTCTGGGAAATTTTGACAAGTATTAATCCATTCTAAAGAAGGTTTTTCAGAAAGGTTCATTAAAAAGTTTTCTTTATTTAGTTTTAAAAAGGAAAAAGTGGATTTTTCAAAAATGGAATTTAAAAAGGAAAAGAGTGGATTTTTCAAAAATGGAATGTAAAAAGGAAAAAGTGGATTTTTCAAAAATGGAATGAAAAAGAAAAAAAGTAGATTTTTCAAAAATGTAACTTAAAAAAAATAACCTTACCCTAAAAAGCCTAAAATGTGTCTGGGAATTTAAGAAATCAACTTTTGGAAATGGAAAAAGGTCTTGGGACTTAAAGAACTAAAAACTTAATGAAACTCGAAGAATTAAATTTATTTTCAAAACATAAAAATTTTTTGGAAATAAATTTAATTTAAATTGAAAAACGTAATATGAAAATGATAACGTACCAAAGAATCAACCGCATGTAAAATTTTTAAGTTCCTTTGGAAGAAGAAAAACAAAAAATTTTATAGTAAAATTCTCAAGTTTTTAGCAACAATTCAATGTTATGTGCAAAAATGTTTTAAATTTAGAAATCCATAGTTAAAGTATTCATTTTTTGCCAGCTAGTGTATATCAAACGTCAAATTAAGTATTTTTATGCTAGAAATTGAAATAAAATCTGAGGGACTAAGAGGGATGTGGTTTTGATTACGAAATTTAAGGTAAGATGAATAATATAATAAGTAGAATTTC
The DNA here is from genome assembly GCA_037177015.1 of Euceroptres primus. Lineage (NCBI taxonomy): Eukaryota > Metazoa > Arthropoda > Insecta > Hymenoptera > Figitidae > Euceroptres > Euceroptres primus. Next base: position 7,779 of record JBAGKK010418664.1, read on the forward strand.
GTATTGAATATATTTCTATTAATTAATCATTTCACCAACGTTTTTTTATCAAATCTAGAATATTTTTAATAATAATTAATACTTTTTTATCCAAAAAATTGATACTATTTTTTTAAAGTTTAAATTTTTCACCGATTTAAATCAATAACTGTGGAAGTCAAGGCCTTTACCAGTAATAACATATGTCACAGAAAAAAAATTTGACCTTATCATATTTTATGAAGTATTGAACCAAATATTAGATGTTTCTTCTAAAAAAAAATTGGAATTTAGAAAAATATGTCTAATTTTCCGGTAAAAAAATTTTAAAATATGAAATTAAAGATATTAGCATTCAAATTAGGGATGTTTATAAAGATATCAACTACTTTAAAAATCAAATTCTCTTAAAAACTTCAAATGAGTTTTTCAACAATGCAGAATCTAGAACCAAAAACAACATTGAAAATTTTGTAAAAAAAACTAATTAACAAAGAAAAAAAAATGAAAATGAAATTGAAAATTGAAAACTTGCGAAATCATCAAAAACAAAAAATAATTACTGGTGCGGATAAAGTCCTTGATTTTCACATTTACTATTTTTTATAACTATTTTAACTATTTGTAATTATTTTTTAGTTTAATAATTTTTTATCAAATATAAAAGGAGCAAATTACTGTTATAATATATTTTTTGTATTCTTCTATCCTAATTTAATTAATGGTCTTTGAATATGTACATTTTTGAAAATTTTTATTGTATCATACTTACATGCATTTTAAATTAAATAAAGATTTATCGTATCATAAATTCCTTACCAAAATTTACATGAATTTTACTAATTACTCACATCTGCATAATAGCCTTTCATAATGTAAATTGGTCGCGGTTTTTTCTGTACCTTTTCCATTTTTTTTATTTGAGATCTTTCATACGAAGATTCGCTGATGCTGCTGGTGTTTTTGATTTATGGATTTGCATCGCATCGTGTACTGGTAAAAGTACATCGTGAGGTACTTCGCACGAGTAGCGGTTGTAAATTATGTTTACGCGAAAGAGTTTATTGACCTGAGGGAGAATTTCGTGCATTGGAATTTTAATCGTTCGATAAACGTAAACAAGTGTTCGGATGAGTTTATTTTAATGGAACTTTGACTTTTGCACGCGAAGGTTGTACAAAAACATTTGGCCCAATCTATTAAACTAAAAAATTTGCATTATTTTTGTTTAAATTTATTTGAGTCACTTATAAAAGTTTCAAAAAAGAAAGAAGGAATAAAATTAATTTTTATTGAAACTGGAAAACATTTGTGATTAATCTGCAACTTGCCACAAAACTTTTAAAAATTAGCATGTGTTATGTTACATAAAAACAGGAGATTATCTTGAGTAAAAACGAAAGGTGCTTAAACTTATAGCGGAATTGGCTATATATCACGAGACATCTTGAGTAAACGCAATTTTTAAATGCCTGTAAGGCAGATCGAAAAGCCAGTTTTTTCCAAAGTTTACAAAAATTGTAATTGCTTTAATTACCTAATTACAACAGGCGAAAAAATATTCATGTGATGAAATTTTCTGCAGCAGGTGCATAAGTTATCAATTATTATGCAGTACAGCTTCATTCATAATAATTGGTGAAATATTTCTGGACACAAAATATAAAATTTGTTAATTAACATTAAACACTTGGATATTATTATTCTTGCACGAAATAATGTGTGTTTTATATAAATCTTGAAAATAATTAAAAAGTGATGTAACAGTTGCAAAAAAATTTAAGAAATAGAAAGCAGTAAAAAAAGAGATACCTGAAAAATGAGAATTAATTTCAGCTAATGTAAATTCTAATTGGACTTACAGTTGAACTTACCTTTTGTGATTTATCCAATTCAAATAAAAAAATAATGTCTGTGGCTTTTTTGTGATTAAATCAACAGTCAAGGTGACTGAAAAAACTTCATTTCATAATTTTCACGCTCGATTATACATTGAAATTACATAGTGTTACACTTAGAAATCGATATAAACGCTTTATACATTACTGTGGCAGAAAAGTATCAATAATTCAAAATAGGTGACGTCATGTAAACAAAAAAAGTAAAAAAAAGAAAAAAAAATAATCTGCACGTAAACTATTTTCATAAATTAATGATTACTACCCTAAACTGTTTTCTCAACCTGATTTTATTTTAGCACTTATGAAAGAAGAGAAATGTTTGCATCAGTCGCTTTATTTTAATTGTAGATTAATTAATTAAAATCAGCAGCGTTACTGAACCCTAAGACCAATTTCTACATCAACATTTTCCACATGCAAGTTTTCGAAAAGTTTTGGAAAATTGAAATTGACCTTTAACCACTTTCAAATCTTATAAATATGAAAATTAGGAAAATCATATCAATCTATTTTTATAATTATTGCACATTTTTTCATAAACTCGAAGATAATCAATAATTTTATAGATAAAATCTTTGAGAATTTGTTGATATAATAAACATCAATTTTCTAGTAGAATAGACAATTGTAGGTTCCAGCAATCGTTTGTTAAAACGAGACTTGTTTTATTCAAAGTGAACGGTCCGTGTCTTACGGTAAATAACGGCTGATCATTTGAGCATATGTATTTCGCATTTATTTCTGTATTCACTTACTAATACTCATCCATGTTTATAATTGCGGTTATCGACATAAATGAATTTACTAGAATTAGCAATAAGCCTGTTTTTATTATTTCACGGCTGACCGTTCCCGTAACTGGTTGCGTATCTTGCTCGTTTAACACTATATGATCACATACGTGCGATTATATATAGGTATGTAATAAACATACGTATGAGAGGATAATGGCAATTAAATGCAAGCTATTACAAAATCCAAATGAGTCATAATCACAGGTGAGCATTCTTCTGAACGAGCATACGAATATTGTAGTATATTTCAATGAATCGCTGAGAAAGCACTGTTTAATCAGAAATATAGATCAGAAAAGTGCAGGGCCAATCAAGGTCAATAGATTTTTAAGTGTGATTTCTGTGAGATTGATTTGTCTTCAGATTTGAGTGTTCAAAAATTATTTTGCCATCAAATTTTTCATAATAATCGAGGAGTAAACGGCCAAAAATGAATAAGTCCATTTTAAAAAAAAATTGGGATAAGCATAGATTCTATATATTTAGGATCTTAGGAATCGGTCTGTCATTGTTATATTTAGGAAAAAATATTTTTAGGTAAAGAATTTCCACTTTTAAAATATTGTACTTTACCAAAACTGCATAAATCCAAAGAAATTTTTTTTATATTCACAATTTATTATAATTTATTGCAGATTTATGAACCTTATGAACTGTTTCTTTAAACTATGTAAAAAATTTCACGATTTATAAAAAACTAACCACGTTTTGACAGTATATATAATATAGTGAAGTTAGAAAAATGAATATTTTAAAACCAAAAAATCATTTGAGCAGGGGATTAAATATGGTACACAGTAGTCATATTATTCGAAATACATTAATTTTTTTGTTTTGTTTTCACATTCAAAACTTGAAAAATCTGTTCATAAGCGGGCAAAAGTGAATAAGTCCATTTTAATTTTGTTAATTAGTTCAATACGGGACAAGGTAAATATTCTTTCTCTCTCTCTGAGATTTATTGTGGATGCCAACTAATTTTAAAGCCGAAATTAGAATTTAGATGTTATTATTCATTTTCAAGATACAGCATTTTTGCAATTATCTCAAAAACATGAAAAATGGACTTATGCACTTTTGGTCGCTTACTCTTCAATTGAGGGTCACTGATTGAAGGGAGAATGGTTTCTTTGTTTCAAAGAAAATTTCTTTGAATCAAACAAAAAAAATTATTGCTCTGCTATATGGTCTAAAAACATTTTTTTGATTCAAAGCAATTTCTTTATTCAAAAAAAAACTTTTTAGCGTGAAAGAAACATTTATTTGAATAGAAAAAGTTTTTCTTTCAAGGAAAGAAATATTTCTTTGAAACACACAAAATTGTTAAACAAAAGAATTCATTAATTTGAAGAAAATATTTTTCTGGGTGTTTGATCTCATCACGGTAAAGTCAGAATATTAAGGCGTTGCAAATTAATTTTTTTAACAATCAAATACAATTGAAAATAACAGGAAAAATATTCATTTGTTTTTTAAATCAAATTAAATCATTTTTTATCATTTTGATATTTTTCGATTTACTGTGTTCCGATCGTAATAAAAGTATTACGAATCAGGGATGGGTAAGTTACTTTTTAAAAGGATCTAGTTACCGTTACCGGTATATCACTAAAAAAAGTAACTAGTTACTGATATTATTACCGTTTCAAAATATAATTTTTTTTAGTTACTTTTGCAAAAAAAGTAACTATTGTTACTTTTTTCGTTACCTTTATATTTTAGAAATATGAGAAATATATGTATGTTGCCGCCATTCAAATAGTTGAAATTAAAAAATTTTTGCAAAAGCAATAAACTATATTAATTGTCGAAATAAAAAAAATTCTGTACTATATTTCGAAAGTAACGAGAAAAGTAACGATTTTTATAGTTACCGTTACTGAAAAAAATGTAACTAGTGACCAATTCTTTACCTATTTACAAAAAGAACTTCGTTACCATCATTGTCACCCAGAAAAAGTAACTAGTTAAAGTAACTAGTTACTTTTAACTAGTTACTTCCCAACCCTGTTACTAATATTCTATTCTGTTAAATTAAATTATAAAAATTTTACAAATAATTTCGTGAAATTATAATTCTAATAATCTTCAGAAGCTTTAAAAATTCAAGGAATATATTATTAAAGTTGTACAGACGTGTCTGTACAGCCTGTACCGTCAACTTCAAAATTAATTAAATCTTCATGTTGATTTATAAAATCAAGGAGAATAAACCTAAGACCTAACACTATTTTTAACGAATTTCAATTCTCAACAGCTCATTTTTTTCTTTAGAGGATACTTTACAGTTCTATTTGGTACGTTTTTATTAAAATTATTTATTCATTTAGAAATAATACAGTTAATGATCTTACAAATTAAAAAATTGTCAAATTACAAATTTTAATAAAATCGAACCAAATAGAATTGTGAAGAATCTTTTAAGAAACAAAATGAGCTGTTAAAAATTGAAATTGAATGAAAATTACAACTTTTGTCTAATACGAAGCAAAAAAAAAACACAAAAATTCAAATAAATACTTTGGAAGAAACAATTTTTCTTGTAAAATTAGTTGGAATTAACAAACTACTCTTTTTTCTTAATTTTTTAAAATTCAAGATAAAGATCGGTTAATCTGAATTAGTGAAAAATGAGTCACTGATTTACTTTCGTGAAAATATCTACTAATTATTAGTTATATTTCTTTTTTTAATTTTCAACTTTTTACTACAGTTTCAGTAAAAAATTACTAATAATTAGTAGAAATTTTCGCTGAAGTAAATTAGTGGCTCACTTTTCACTAATCTTTTAAAGAGATTACTAAAATCTCGCTAAAATTAATCTAATAGCTGTACTGAGAAAAATAATATGTTTCGATGCATTAGAAGTGATTTAAGGATGTACTCTCAGTACAGTCAACCTCAAAATTTCTCAAATCTTTATGTTGATTTATAAAATCCAGGCGAATAAACCCTCAATTACTTTTTAATGAATTTCTAAAAAGAAACCTAAGGATACTTTAGAAAAAAATAGTTTGGGTTATAATTTTTTTACTTCAAAATAGTTATTTAAATATTTACAAAATAACTTACAAAAGTAATTTTCATACAATTTCAATTCTCAACGGCTCATTTTGTTCCTTAAAAGATCGTTTACAGTTCTATTTGGCAAGTTTTTGTTAAAAATATTTATTTAAAAATTATTTTTGTAATTTCTAAATACTGTGATTAAAATCACGATCTTGAAAATTAAACAATATGCAAAATCACAAATTTGAATAAAAACGCATTAAATAGAACTGTAAAGGATCTTTTAAGGAACAAAATGAGCCGTTGAGAATTGAAATTGAATGAAAATGAAAACTTTTGTCTAAGACGAAGGAAAAAAGTATATTGAAATAACTATTTTCAAATAAACAATTATAACTAAAACTATTTTTTTATATAAAACGCTTTGGTTTTTCTTCTAAAATTCGTTGGAATTAACAAAAGGTTCTTTTAAGTTGGTTTTATAGTTCAAAATAAAGATTGAATATTTGAATAGAATTAAATAATTTTTAGTTAATATTTTACAATTATTGTATAATTATAAAAATTGAATTTAATTCGAATCAATTTTAAGAAAATTGTGAAGAATGTTGTGTATAGTTATCACATCAAACCTTAATTTATTTATTATTATTTACAAAAAATTTAATAATTAATAAAAAATCAAAATTCTTTTGAATTCAAGCAACTTGTTTATATTTCATAATTATTTAATGATAATATTTAATATAATAATATTGTTTATATTTCATTGATATTGACAATTCGAGATCAGCGAGACTTTTTGTGACCTCTCCTTCTCAAGAGTCCTTGCGAAGAATGTGTTGATTACGTAACAATTTTTCATTTAATTTTAATGTCTGTGGCGCACGGCTTCTCGAGACAGAGTAAATTGAATGGTGGAAGTGTGGAATAAATTTCGTAAAAAATGAGTAAAAGAAAAGTATTGCAGATGTTATTTCGGTGCATGGCACACGCCACATGCCTGGATACAATACATACATGCGTCGAGATAATGAGTATGAAACAATCCGGTCGAATGCAACTTACATAAGACAGATCTTGATAAAAGGCGTTACAGTTTTCACTGAGAGCTGACGAGAAATTCAAATTGCTTACTGTTCTTCTCATTACGCCTTTCTATAAAACCTGTTTTGTTTTCGCTTAAATGAAATCGATGTAATGTAAAAAATTACATTACATTACATTAAAATACATTGCATTAATACTTCTTCTAATGTATTATCTTACATTAAAATACACTGCATACTTCTTCCTTGAGAGGGAAGTTCAGAAATTTCAGAAAGGGAATGTTTTGATAGAAAATTATTTCGGGAAAATTTGGAATTATTGAACATTAAGGTCTCCTTGCATAATCCAATAACGTTGATACTTTTTTGCACTCTGCAAAAATTCAAATTCATTAAAAGTCCATTTCACTCTTATCTTTTTCCACATTATAATTTACCAAAACGTCGCCTGCTATTTCGTAATTGCATCTGCTGCGATAAAAATCGCACACAACACAAATTATTATTAAAGCGTGAATAAATCATTACAAAGAAACGCCTATCTTTTTTGCATCTGTAACTTGCGAAACTTGAAATTTGGATGTAATGCGAGTAATCGCCTTGTTACGAGATGTAAATGGAAAAAAATGCATAGGTGGGACAAATTTACGATGAGGAGATTCAGGATACATTCTCTCATGTCTCATTTTCTCTCACAGATTTTATACCTACTGCATCGATCGATTACCGGAAAGGAGGATCCGATTTCATTATGATTATTTTCGATTAAAGTCATTTTTATAATAATTGACTTTCGATCAGTGCGATGATTATCTGTTTTTTTTTGCAATGCATCGACTCTTGTTAATTGCGTCTTTAATTGGGTGAAAAGAGTGATTGAAACAAGTAGTTTCATTTCGTCAGTTGTGGTTCCACGTTTACTGCGAATTCACCGTAACATTCTCGCATTTCTTTACAGGACCATCGAAAAATAAAAGTAGAAAATATGAAATTATATAATCATCACAGTCTTTCTCTCCCATATCAGTAACCATAGTGAAACTAGTCTTTGAATTACATTGCTTCCGCATCTCTCCTCTTTTTTTTAATTCTCAAAATACCTATTAAGTTAAATGTCCCAGTAATCGTGATCTTAGTCCTAGTAATCGTTTCGCCGTTAATCTTATTTTTAAAGCATTTATACTTGATTGTTATTGATTTTGATAGTAAATAATGCTGAAGCTCGTTCTTTTTTGTTAAAAAATACTTTTTTAAAGATCGTTTATAATTATTTCTTTAGGTTATGTGCCAATTGCACGATTACTGGGACCTGTACGATTACTGGGACATTTACCTTAAATTGAAAGCAGAAATAATAATTGAAAAAATAAATAGTGATATAATAGAAAATGTTTGTCAATTTTTTTCACTCTTTCGAAACTGATGAGAAAAAGCAAGAAAAAATAAAAAAATGGTAAAGCCATTTTGATTTTTCGCCTTGAATCTATATTACCTATCACTCCTAAAAATTTCAGCAAAAAATAGCTGTTTTGATAAAGTTTCGTGTTTTAATTTTTAAAAAAATAAAAATAGCTTTACCATTTTTTATTCTTTCTTGGTTTTTCTCATCGGTTTCGAAAGAGTAAAAAAAAACTTGACAAACTGGTAAAAGAAAATTCTTAAAATCTCAAAAATTGCAAAAATGGCAAGGTTTTGAAAAAAAATCTAAATTAATTTTTTTCTCCCGAAAAGCAAAAAAATACTAAATGGGAAATTTATGGTAAGTAGACTATATTAGTACCTACTATCTTAAAAATTTCAGAGAAAAAGGTGAGGTTTATGAGAAAAACTTTTTAAATTTTTTTTCAAAAAATCGAAATAACTTTACCATTTTTTATTATTTTTAACTTTTTTAAGGATTTTGAAAGAGTGCAAAAAACTGTATAAACTGAAGCAAGAAAAACCTTCTTAAAAATTGCAAAAATGGCAAGGTTTTTAAAGTAAAATTTCCAAAAAACTCATTTTATCCTTAAAATTTTAAAATATTCGTAAAAAATGTAAAAATGTCGCTATATTAATTTCAAAAAATACGTGTCTCCTTATTTTCGACGTACAAGAACATAATTTCATTGACAAGACAATCCTGAACATGTCACACGCCGGCCTGCATGTTTTGAAATCGATTCGGTCATAAATTCTTACTTCTCGTAAATACAAATTCTAATTATGTAATTAATGCCAATTATTCAAAATTTTATTATTACATGCTTTTTCCTTAAAATTTGTGAATTATTCTTTTTTTATTGAATAACATTTTTGTTAGTTTATTCATTTTTAAAATAAAACTGTTTTTGGTCGACTAAGAGCCATTCTTTCTCAAAATTCTAATTTATTGTGCATTAACAGGAAAGAAGTGTACCGAGAAACGATTACGTGAGTCCGTTAAAAAGCAGATCATAAATTGGATAATATTCATAATAACAAGGTGGCAGTAACATCTACATGTTTTGGGAAAAACCCATTGTCATAATTGCAGTAAAGTGATATTGCGTGTTGAAGCAATCAAGTAAAAAAAAAAACAACGCAAAAGGATCAAATTTTAACGTCTGTATTACGAGGGTTAAAACCATATAAATTAGAGTTGGTTCATGGAACATTAAATTGTAAGAAAATTACCTCAATTTTTTTTTAATTCCTGCTTTCATGTCGTATTTTTGAGGAGTTCACAGTTTAATTTTATATTATTAACAAAAAACCTTTTTTAGTGGTTACTAAGAAAACAAAAGTGTAATTTTTAAACATTTGTAAGAATGATTACTAAAACAATATTTGATTTTTGATTTTGGAATCACAATTGTAAATTGTACAAATAGTAAAATTCGCAAAATGACGACGGTTTTTCTGAAAAAATTAAAAGACAATTTTCTCAAAAACCCCACCTTGTTTTTTGCCCAAATTTTTTTCCTAAATTGGTACTCATATGATGAAGAAAATAAATAAGTTTAATGCGGGCTAAACTACTTTTGTAAACAGGATAATTTTTTTAAATGAAATCGAATTTTCGAATTTTTCTCACAACTGACGGCAAATACGAAAAAATATCAACAAAAAAGTTTGATGCTTGAAAAATTTCTACGCAAAAGTCCTATTACTTTATCTTGCATCGTTTGTGAGAAAAATTCGAAAATGTGATTTTGTAAAAAAAGAAATTGTACTGGACTCAAAAATGTTTTGGCCAACATAAAACTCGCTGGACAGTTTCCTTATGTAAACATAAATTTTAAAAAAATATTTGATAAAATTAAAAAGATGGGTTTTTCGATGAAATCGACCTTTTATGTTTGCAGAATTCAATTAAAAAAATAAGCTCGATTACATTGAAAAACCCATCTTTTAATTTTTTCAAATATTTTTTAAAAATTTATTTTTACTAAAGGAAACTATCCAGCGAGTTTTATGTTGGCCAAACCATTTTTGAGTCCAGGACAATTTCTGTTTTTACAAAATCACATTT
>JBAGKK010418762.1:0-17996 GCA_037177015.1 Euceroptres primus
ATATAAATCGTTGTGCGGTTTGAATACAAGCAAAAACATAGATTCAAAGGGGGAAAAATAAAAATTAAAGCGTGGGAACAATAAAATTTCCTTCATAGTTGAAATACCTGATATAGCCATTTTCAATATCTCAAATGAAAAATGAAAAAATGAAAGTACCTCTACCTACTGAATATTCAAACAATTCGTTTATTCTTTTGAATTTCAAATTCCTTTTTTCAATTTTGAAGGAAATCGCAGTCAAATGAAAAATGATGATTTAACTTTTACCTAATATTGCTTACAATGATATTTTTTTAAAGTACACATTTGTAAAGAATTCATCGTTTTCATTTTCACAGGTTTGACTTGTATTTCGAGCGACTTGTTGATTTAGGCAAAGCGATTAAATAACTAAATTAAATAAATTATCACTGTTACAAAAATTTCACCCTTATTTATGATTTATTGTATCATCAAACTTTTATAATAGTTTTACTAAAATTCGCTTTGAAGGTTAGTGATGTCAGCCCCATGTTCTTTTTTAAATTTGTTCCCGACAAAATGAACTGAAATTCACTTTGAAAGTGAAGCCTCTCATGTCAATCTGCTTTCTATCGATTTTCATTTAAAAATTGGATTCCTCATTAATATTCAGCGATTTTATTATCTGCTGATTTTAAAATTTCACAAACTTGAGATTCAGGAACATACCATAAATATTTGTAGAGTCCGTTGTCAAATAAGCAATTAATTTAATGATTCTCAACTTTATCTGACTAAAAATTTTCCCTGTCCTAGAAAAATCTCGCAGCTCTAAATATGAAAAAATTTTCATTTATCTCACGCATCAGTTTTTCTCAGAGGAAACTGTAAAATTAAGCTTGTGGTATTTACGTTGGAAGCACAATGTCGCTCCATCTGTTACGGTCAAAATATCCAAACCAACCACTGCGAAATATCGGATGATTATGTCGTTGTATAATTTTTAAGTCCAAGGAAATTTGTAATATATGAAGAAATTTTCATCACTATAGTTAGATCTCAATAACAAATCACTTAAAAATACGAGTAAACTTCAAAAAAAGCAACAATCATTGCAAAAATGCCAAATTTCCGCTTTTTGGAAAAAATTGAATGAAATAAATCAGCGTTTTCTCAATAATTTAAAATTTCTCCTTTTCTTTGTGGGGATGTATGATATGCTTCTCCATGTTACAAATCAACATTTGTTGTTCGGCAGAATCATTTAAAAATACAACGAAACTTCGAAAAAATAACTATTGCAAACATGCCATATTTTCACTTTTTGGAAAAAGTGCCTTAAGAAATCAATAAGGGCTTTCTGATTAATGAAAAATTATTGACGCAGTAAATTTGAATCTCTCTCATTGTTTTCATGAGTCAAATGATTTTTTGGTCATTATAAATAGTCATAGATAATTAACTATACATAACATACAATTACTGACTATCAACATTTGTAAAATTTTGTATTGTACGGGTGCACAGTGCACCAATTTAATTTTAAAATCAGGCCAATTTAAATTTTTATTGAAGATAAGTCAACATGATAGCAACTTTTCACTGCGAACGGAAAAAAATGAAAATAATTGTATATAATACAATATTATTAATTATTTTGACTGTCCAAAACTAAATTTCTTATTAGTGTGCCAAGAATTTTAAACTGGAGGTTCCTTTTTGTTTCAGTTCTTATGGAACGTAGGGGAATCACGTAGAAAGTGGTCATCTGATGGAACGTAGGGAAATCACGTAGAAAGTAGCCATCTATGAAGGTTCTTTTTTGTTGCATCTCCATTGGAACCCAAATATGGGTTTTAATTAACACTTCAGTTTTTTCTGTATAGAAACGAAAACTGCCACTCCATGATGCAAAAAAATCTCAAAAAAAAAAGAATTCCAAACGAGATGAAATTATATGGCATTACAACTGTCATTCTGTCAGATAAAAACAAATCATAAAACAAAAGCATTCGAAAAAACAATGGAAACGCAGAAACTTCAATATGGACGGACGGACGGACGGAATGAATCCAACGTAGTTTAGTATTATAGAAGATTGCATTATATCTGCAAATTCATATATTACAAATTTGTTTTTGGATAACTTGCTATTCCTTTTTTAAAAGAGTCGCAGCGCAGAAAAAATGAGAGTTCAATATAAACCAAAAAAAGTTCAAAATGATCTGCAATAATAATAATGAAACTACCTATCATATAATAAATACATGCTTTCTGCGCACCTTCATAAAAATTTTCACAAAAAATTATAACAAAGAATATTATTTATAATTGCGAAATATCAAGTCTTAGTAATCTATAATATTGAGTGAGTTACTCTGGGTCAAAATGTTTCCCTTTATGAATATTTCAAAGATCCATTTATATATTTTCCTCTGTATAGCCTGCTGCAGATTTTTTTTACTTATTCCCACTTTCTCTTTGCTGATAAGCTTTCAAATTTTTTCATTCTTTAGTTGAATTATTCGAAGCTTCCTTTTAGTGTAAATACGAAAACTGAAAATAAGTGCATCGAATTAAACTTGTCGCAGCAGCAAAGTACGCTGGGCTTAGTGGGTCCAAAAATAAATTTCTTCTGAATGAAGGAGGTTCTCTCTAACTCTCTTTAGCTTATTTCTTTCTCTTGCATGCCCTTGCATCACTGGTCGCAAGACGCCCTGCACAATTTAGAAAAAGGATACGTCGACGTTGAGTATGGGTATGAGTTATAAATATTCCCGCCAAGAAACCAAACCAGACAGAACGAGACGATAAGAAAACAAAAGGAAGAGAGATAGACTCAACCTCTTTCTATCTTATTGCCTTCCGTTTTCGTTCCTCAGCACCTTCAATGTTGACTTGTCTCTCAAACTTACTTCTTTTTTTTAATTATGTTTGAGAGGAATTCATGTTTGGCATGTAGTGTCTATTTTCCTCAGAAAGAGAGAGAGAGAGAGAGAGGCAATAATCACTTTTAAATACCTCAGTCTGCGATTGATCACTCAGTATTAAATACAAATTAGTTTCCTGATAATCCTGATTCAGTTTTTGTAGAAATAATACCCTACAGTGTTTCGAATTCTCATAATCTCGAACTGAAAGTTTTTGAAACGATTGCTTTCTCATATTTACGTGGGTTTAAAATTAGAGGGATATAAAATCTAGAGCATTATAGAAATGCTTCTTTCAAGAGCTTCCATTAAATCATCAAAGCTTTGAAATGTGATGCTTTACAAATTTACAAAATAGAAAATCTCAATCTCTATTTCGAACATTTTCTTATAAACAACGTTAAGGGTAATTGATACATAATGACGTCAAGAATTACCGACCGTTTTTTATTTATATTCAACAGGTTTATTAAGAGAGAAATGAAAGTATAATGCTGAAATTTGAGAAAATAATAAGGAATATATCTAGCAATCGATGTCTGGTGCGTTTCAATTTCTATTTTGGAAAAAAATTATTTTTGAAATATTTTTTCTTTTGAAATAAAAACTGAAACGCACCAGACATCGATGCTTAAATATATTCTTTATTATTTTCCAAACTTTCAGCGTTATATTTGCATTTCTCCCTTAATAAACCCGCTGAATGTAAATAAAAAATCGGTCGGTAATTCGTGACGTCATTATGTATCACATACCCTTAAAGTATCCAGAACAATAAAAAATAAAGCTTTAGCATTTTTTACAATGATAGTAAATTATTATTTTCACGCGACATACTCATCACTCGAAATTTATATTTTTTTACTCAGGTTGGTGACTTCGAGAGAATGAAGTAATTGAGCTCCTTAATAATTATAGCTTCTGAGAAATTTGATGTTGATGTCTTGTATGTTCGAAAACGGGGCAGTTGATCAAAATATGTTTTATTGTCTTCTCATAGAAAAAACATAAGTTTAAGATGCCAAAAGAAGTTCAAAATGATCTAAAACAAAAAATGATCAATCATAAGACCTCAATTTGGTTCAACATGGTGTGCAAAAAAATGAACTATCATAAGAATCGAAAAACGGTTCAATAAGAACCAATATCGAATTCATTTCGAATCAAATCAGGGTTTTATGATAGTTTATTTTTCTTGCAGATAATTTTGAACTTTTTTTGGTTTATCTTGAACTCACTAGTTCTGTTTCACACAGTTCATATCTTGGAAATAGTTCTTTTGATACTAGATAGTAGTATTAAGGCCTTTGTGAAGGATAATTTATTTGATAATTTGGTTAAATTCCTCTTGTGTGTCTCTCTTCGTCGGACTTATCTCGTTTCGCGAATCGTGGTGAAAATCCGCAATCCAACCTGTCGATCTCCATTCAGAATGACGAGAATACAGTGTTTCAAATAGTTTGCACTGCCTGAGTTAAGTTGACACATCAGTTCAGATTCAGTAGAGCGTGAAACGATGTTTTCCCCAATCCGTTGATATGCATAGTATACAGATTGTGCACGAATGCGCATAGAATGTCAAATACAGGTTTGATCTAAATAAAATATCGTTAGTATGCCTGCGATGATTATTTAGTATCTCTCAGTCGTGAGAACTCAGATTTTTTCAAATATTATTCCAGATCCTAAAATAGAAAAATTCTTTTTTATTTATTTAACAGAGGATTTAACAGAAATGAATATGTATACTTAAAAAATGAGAAAAGTAGATTTCGTTATAAATTTATACGAAGCTAAATTATAATTATATAATTACTATTTTAATGTTCCTTTCTTATAAGAAAGATGGAAAAGGAATAAGGAAGAGAGTGAGGGATTGGTTTGGTCGACTATATTCATTTCTTTCCCTTTTTTCTCCCTCTTTTTTCAATGGAATATATTTGTCTCTAATGAGCCGAAAAGTTTGGGTAATTTGCATTTCATGTGTAAACCATTTTCTGCAAAGTTTCTGTTCTTTGCACAAAGTGTAGATTCTTAATATCCTAAACAAAAGAAAATACTATTGCGAACATTCAAACATATTTTTGGGCTTACAATGAGTCTTAAAAAAACATTTCTATAATAGGATAATGACCCCAATAGTGGGCCACTATATGCAAAAGAATTATTCATATAAATAATAATTATGAAAAACTATTAAATAATGTTCGGCCTCCCTATGATAAATAATTATTTAAATAAATAATTGTTATATGTAGATCATTATTCAGTAATTGTTAAAATTATTTTACATGGGTTGGTCCACTTTAGACAGGTGGCTCACTATTCGGTTCGTTACCTTAGAAAAATTAAAATAAAAGTTTTTTATTAATTAGGATCAAGAAACTGAAAATAAGAACTATCGAATTAAAATAATGCCTGGCCGTTATGGTTTGTTACCACTCATGGTTTGAAAGTGAAAATTGCCATTTTAGTCAGACGTTAGAGTTACTCTTAAGTGGAAAAAGTAATTTCAGTAAGACGACTTATTTAAAAATTTTCCCTAACTAAATCGATTTTTTCAATAATTTCAATACACAGAAAACCTGAAAGTATCAAAATGTTGCAAACAAATAAAAACTTGCAACATTTTGATGCCAATTCGTTTCAAGTTGACCCAGTTTTGGATCAAATTGATACCCTCCGATTTAGTGTGTATCTAATAGATTAAATCAAACTTTAAGGATATTCGCCTCGTACAGTAAAGCTAACGGTCAAATATTAGGTATATGCTGGTGTATAAAATCTTGATGAAAAATCATAAATATCTAAATAATTTTCTTTAAAAATAAATAATTGTGATGCAAACTAATTTCTGTCTAAAATAAACTTCAGTTTCTCTTTCTAAAATTCGTAAAATTAACAATGAGCTCCTTTCCGTCGATTTATTTATAAATCAAGCTAAAGATTGATTAATTATGAGCTTGACTGTGCAGCAAGAATGTCCTTAAATATAAAATTGAATATTAACACCAAGGTTCAAACATATTGCTTTCAGAACCAAAAATTCCACTTTTCTGAGAATAAATCATTCCATCCTTTGCGGTTCGGGGAAATATGTCCCTAACCCATTTTCACACATTTCTGAAAACTTTGTCAACATTCACTGCCTCAATATGCAGAAGTAAACATTCACCGGGAATTTGAGATGGGAATCGTATCCGGCGAATATTCTTCAGGCGAACACGAGCTATCGTGCGGCATCCCTCTTTATCTGGAACTCGGGGGCATTTCTAAGAATATATTGTTCGTACTTTATATATATATATATATATATATATATATATATATATATACGTATACGAGAAGTTACTAAAGAACATTGTCGAAACTATGCAACCCTCTTAAGAAAAGCTCACATTCCACCAGCTCTTGAATGGACCAGGCTTTCCCCTTTTTGATCTCTCCCTCTTCTTGTTCAGAATATCCCTCTCGAAATCCTTCTGACTCTTCACCCTTCGCATACAGTTGAACATTCCTCCTACATAAAATATAATAATCTCGCCAGACTTATCCTCCAATCAATATGCTCACACATATTCTAAAAATTGCGTCAAGATAAGAAGGTTCCATTTGTTGCTTTTATGATGGATAAAAAATTTCGTTTTTCCATTCATGGTCGAAATAAAAATCATTCCGATTTATTTTTTTCCGATATTATGATCCCCTTTTACGGCCTATCTTGGTAGAATTTTTAAAAGTAATTTAGTATCTAAATTGTTTGTTGCTAATACTTTAGAAGAAAAATCACCCTTAAGTCTCTGATAATTTTTTATTCAAAAGCTTTCGGCAGTTTTCAACGGCCCCTAACGTCAAATCAATTGTGGATGAGATAAGATGGTGAATTAATATCCTTACCGTCATGCCAAGAATTCATAATTTGTAGTAAGAATTCCCTAAAATGAAGAGAATACGATCGATGATGTCGATTTCCATCGAGGAACATTTGATTCGTATATATTAAAGGTGACATTCGCAGTATATATATTAGTGACTTAAACGTCTGTATGAATCTGACATGTATGTGTATATATATGCTCTGCATACAAGTCGTTCGTTCGTGTATGAATATCGGGTAACGGCGTGGGTGGCAAGGGAATGAAAGCAGCTAATGCGGACCAATCAGAAGAAAGCAAACTGTTGGTTTCACTGATATGAGTCGAGGGGCTGAAGCTCTGAGTTTGTCAGTTACGTCACAGCTTATGACATAGCAACGAGTGCAGTAATATTACCCTCTAAACCTAATTTTCACGACGCAAGCGTATCTTAGATCTGCTATACAATATCTCACTAGGCTCTATTGACACCTCGGATCAAATTTGTTTTTCTGATGCAAAACGTAATTGCAAAAAATCTCATTTTTCATCAAATTTCATCTTCAATCTAGAACTGATTCTTTTATAAAAATCATGTCACTAATTAGTATCCCATTTTGAAAGCATTTCTGACCCTTTACTCCTTCAAAGCATTACATAATACTTGAATAACATGTAAATGGTTACATTGTATTTACTTGAATTTATTAAATTATAAAAAAATATGACGGATGATAAAGTACCGAAATAACAGATGTATTTAAAAAAACAATTACTCGACTGTCCCGAAGAAAATTGTCCTAACAAAGATTTCCGATTACAAAGTGTATCAACTATATTCTACTTCGCTAGAGTGTCGTATATCCATTTACGAATACACAGAGATACGACACTATAGCGAAGTAGGATATAGTTGATACACTCTGTATTCGGAAATCTTTGTTAAGACAGTTTTCTTCGGGACAGTCGTACTATAAAAAAAGTTCTATTTCAAGGCTAGATATCGGTATTAAAACAGGACACCTCCAAGATAGTCTTTCATTTATTTTAATCTCACTTTAGTCCTAAATTGGGAACATATTTGTGGAGATTGTTTTGCATTGAAATTGAAAAATTAAATTGCTTAGCATTGAAGTTATCCTAATTTAAGCAAAACAGCTCGAATATAAATTAATACCTATAAAGAAAGAGGACCAAATATTTTTAAAAACCCAACTTTTTACAGTATACTCTAAGAAAACTTACTACGATTTTTGACAAAATCTACATACAATAGATTTAGATTATCTGTATCGAAAATGATTTTTTAAGCAAAAAAATGGAATATTCACCCAATTTATGAGATATCTCAACCAAAATTGGTGGGTTTGTATTCCAATGTTTATAAAATTTTTACAATATCATCTTGCTTTACGATTTTACATGCGGCCATTTTCTAAGTCATTTAACCAACGTCCTTAGTAATCACAATTGTGAAATAACAAAATGAAATCAAGTACCATACAATAGTAGAAAATTTTTTCGTTATTAGTATTTTATAATAGAAAAATATTCTAATACTTAAGAAATTAATTATTGCATTAATTATTCAATTAATTTAATAAATTAAAATTTTTATTTTATAAAAAGTGAAACTGATAAATTAGAGATAAGAAAAAAAATGTAGCGGGCCTGTTTTATTTGTTTTAATGATGAGCCCGCCAAATGTGTTTACAGTTTTCTGCTTATTACATTAATAAACAATTAATGTAATAATTAATTTTTTTAATATTAGAACATGTTTGCTAAGGGTGTGAAAAATTTTAAAAAATTCGAATCTGACGGGTCGAGTTGGGTTTTTTCAGGTCGGGTCGGATCGGGTCGGGTTTTCGGGTTATCAGGTTGTCAGGTTAACTCGAAACCCAACCCGACCTAAAAGCCTGGCAACTTGATCTGATCCGAAAGTTCAGTTTAAAAATTGAACTTTCGGGACACGACCCGAATCATTTTGCACATCGCTGATGTTTGCATTATAAAATACTGATATCGAAAAAATGTTCTATTATTACATATAGTAGTATTACATATATATTACATATATTATATATTATATATATATATATATATATATATATATATATTACATATATTACATATATTATATATATTACATATATTACATATAGTTGTATAACATATAGTAGTATTACATATATAACTTCATTTTGTTATTTCACAGTTGTGATTACCTTTAGTTTAAATAAATAAAATATTATTATTGCTTAAACTCATGAACTTGGCGGAGTTTTTTTCACACTTAGTGTTTTTGGTGGGATTAGAAAGTAAAAAAATTAAGCGCGCATAAAAAAGTTTCTTTTCTTTAAAAAAAATAAATAAAAAAAATTAAAAATAAAATAAATAAAATTCCCTGATATTTACAGATTTTTCCAGATATATTAATATTCCCTGGCAATTCCAGATTTTTCAGGTGAGTAGGCACCCTAAATATTTTTTTTTATAACACTAATTCAAGAGTTCAAGACTTTCGCTCAGGTCAACCGTAAAAAATTCATTTTGAAGAATTTTTCAATAACATTATTCTTTTCAGAGATATTTACGATTTTATAAAAAACGCCAAAAGAAATATTGATATATATTCAGTATCTCTGGAAATTGAAACATTCAGGATTCTTTGATATTCCTGTAACAGAAATGATAAAATCAGACAGCTGTGATAAACTCTTGGGTATCTCGATAATACTGTCTTATCGTAAATCTCGAAATGCGCTCGTATTTTTGCAGAAAAAGACAATATGCATCACATTTTATATCGATCATTTTTTTTCAAGAGTTGATACAACTCATGTTTATATACATTTTCCTCTCCATCTACTAAATGTCTAAAGTTTCCTTTCTTTACAGCTGCCGCAAAATCCTCGATTTATGGTCCTGTTCGATCTGCGGTATTTTGTCTGTCTTTTTTTTCTATGTTCTCCGCTTTACTAGTATACGAAAAAAAATACATATCGATCGCTAACTTAAAAAATTGACCGTATTGTAATAAAGTAATATTTTCCAAATAAAATTGGTATTTAATGAAAGTAATAATCACTGATTTAGCCAGTAATTTAAAAAAAAACTGCAAGTTATTTGACTTTGTCGAGGGACTCAACCAGTCATAATTAATATTGTAATAAATGCTTCACTGTGAACTGGTCTTTTGTCCTTTTTGTTACAAATCAAGCTCGAAGTACTTTGGTAGGATGTTAATTAAAATTTTTTAATTAATACATTTCTACTTCATACTTTTCGCATCTGAATTTATTTCATCGTCCATGATGAATGAAATATCCTACCCGGTTGTCGATCGCTCGAGGGAATCAGAAACGAGCAGCATACTTCTGAAAATATCAAAGTGAAATGTTTGAAACATGTTTTTACTTTCGACGATGCTGAATTAAATACTTTTTTCGACTCACTCTCTGAACCTAGGTGTCGTTGTTGACCCATAAATCTAAATGTCAAGTAGGAAATTCAACAATTTGGCTGCCCTGGACATTCGAGTCCAAGTACGTTTGTTGATATTTAAAACAGCTTGTTTTACAACTTCTCAACTAACTAGGCAGTGAGCACAGAAAAAAACGTAAGTACAAGGTGAAAAAAAAGTTCAAAAATGATCTACAACAAAAATTAACTATCATAAATCAGTTTCTTATGATAGATAATTTTTGTTTCATATTATTTTAAACTTTTCTAGTCCATATTGAACAGTTTTTGGTTCATTTTGAGCTAAATCAGGGTCTAATTATATTTCATTTTTGTTGCAGATCATTTTGAACTTTTTTAGTTTATATTAAACCTTTTTTTTGGTTCATTTTGAATTAAACTAATATTATTGATAGTTAATTTTTACTTCAGATAACTTTGAGCCTTTTTTCATCTTGAACTCACATTTTTTCTATGCAGTTTCACTTCATATTGCAGATGTAACTCTTTATTCTCCGCTGAACATTTTTATTCATTATTTTGATTTACAAGACTAAAATTTCATTTTAATCTTTTCTGATGTAGGAAATATTTTTATTTAAATGGATTTAATTTGAATGCGGAAAGTCTGTGTCCTGTATTATCTAGAAAAATAAAATTTGATGAAATGATCAATGGAGTAAATCCATTAGAGTGGCATTCACGTGAAAACGATGCAATCCATAGAACATTTTTCATAGGTAACATTGTTTTATTTTTTTGGGTGTTAAACGATAATAGCCCTTCAGAAATTGATGGACGAGCATTCATTAAATAGTCTCCCATCTTGTACTTTTTAAAAGAACTCTCCCATACGGCCAAACAAATGGTTATTGTTTATTTGAAATAAAAGATTTAGTTAATGTAAATAAAATTTGTTTGATTCAAACCAAACAAATCTTGTACCCATCAGTTTTTATTCCTCGTAGTATTCTTTTTAATATATTAGTTTGCATGCATATAAGATTGCATATATATATATATATATATATATAAATAAATAAAAAGACATAAATTTTTAAAATTTTTTTCTCTTGAGAAGATTTTATTATTCCTGTCAGTGTTATTCGATAAACTTTCTTAAATTTATAACAACTTCTGAGTTGAAACCAAGAAGATTTCGAGGAATTTTAAACTTTATTAAATTATTAAAAAATAGTAAACAGTCCAGGGCGAAGTTTTATGAAGGAAATTTAGAAATTCCTATCTTTCCCCCGAATTCCATAAATTGTTTGTCCACATTCCCTCAGAATTTCTCAGAAATTCCAGGAAAATCTTGAAACTCATCACTAAGCTGGCTCCACATAATTATAAAGATTAAAGTCATACTGAATCGTAGAAGAAATTCCTTTTTTAAAAGGAGATAAACAAATTTTTCGGAGGTAAGCAACATTTATATGCATTAAAAATATTCCAATAAAAAAACCTCATAATAGTCCCAAATTGTCAACTTTCTGGCATTGAGCCGTAATTAACAATTTTAGCTGCAAATACAGACAAATCGAAAATTACAAGGATTAAAAACGTTGTTTTATCGCAGTAAATATATTTCTTTATCGTACAAAGCTGGTATTGACAAGAAACAAATAGTTTCATTAATCAGAGCGAAATTTCTCTTATTGGCATCTAAAGTTCCTAAAGTTTAAATTTACCCCTGGAGTCTGAGAGTAAGTCTGTAACGTAATGTTAAGCTCAACAAAATAAAATTTATGTTGTTAAAGTTTTATCGTAAAACGCTATTTTGAGAATTAAGTCGTTTTTTGTACTCCTTTAATATACAATGCCATTCACAAGCAATGTTCACTTTTAGGAATAAATTTCTAATTTCTGTTGGGAGTTTCAGCATAAAAAATCGTGAGCTCAAGATGAACCAAAACAATTCCAAAATGATCTCCAACGAAAAAGAACTATCAAGTATTAACTTGATACAGAATAAACCAATATCGGGTTTCACTGAACCAAATCTGGTTCTTATGATAGTTCATTTTTGTTGAAGATCACTTTGAACTGATTCTTATTCTGGAATTCACGTTTTTTTTGTGAGTTGGACAACTAATCAATTATTAATTAAATAAAATAACGCCCTCTGTTTAATTTAATCAAATGTGTACGTAGGTATATTTTTACCACTCTCAGAGGGATATTTGATACGAGAAGAAATGATCGATGTTCTCGCAAACAAAAACAAGAATTACTAAAAACTTTCTCACTAAAAAATTACTGAAGCATGTAATATTTTGCGTCAGGTAAGTGTGGTGAGGTAATAACGTGTCAACGAAAGAGGCGCAACCCAAGCCTTTTGTATTAATGATTGATGATGTCACTATTCGAGCATCAAAGGTTAAAGAGATTGAATGGCTTCAGTGCGCTTTTCCGATAACGAATGTTTATACTGACACTTCTTTTTAAACCTGTTGACCAAAATTTCTTTGTCTATGATTGATGAAAAATGCTTTTGCTTCCTGAAGTGTTTTTTCTTCGAATCTCAGAATTTATTTTTACTGAATGTATAAATCAGATAATCCGAAAAATAAGAGGGAAAAAAGCTGTTTTCGTATTAAAATTAAATAATCATGCACGGATTTCCATAAAATGATATTGGAATCTCTATATTTTAAGTTTAACATATTCTAACGAATGAAAATTATGCGAGAATTCACAATTTTTTGGAATCTCCAAACGCTCGTATATTTTTTTCGATTGAAAATCCCGAAGGAAAATATTAAAGCAAATAGTTAAAAAACGAGATTTAGAAGATTTAAAACGAGATTAAAAAAAGAAATCTAAAAATTATTTGAGATTGTTACTTGAAATTAGTTTGAAAGCAAAATCGAGAGTTTTGCTTTTTACTGCAACATAACTGAGTAAAATGCATAAAACTAAAAGTAAGAAAATCTGCTTCAAAAAAGTTAAAATTCCAGTTTAACAAGCGTCATCTGGAGTTGTCATTTTTGCTTCATTTCATTTACGTGCAGGCCGACTTGGCCGACTTTTCTTTATTTCATTTGCTGCATTTCCTGCAAGCGGAATACTTAAACGTGTTCCATGCAAATGTCAAGTAATTTAGAATCCGAGACCCACGAGAAGCAACTACGATTCTGCGGCACAATCAATTGAATCGGTCATTTGTAAAACCACGCAAATTTTCCTTCTCTTTGCTAGTCAAAATGCTCCGATCATTATATTGAAATGAACGAGTTTATTCCCGAAGCGCTTTCATTCCCCATCAGCAGTAAAATCTGCGATGAAAATATTTCACGGTTTATTAGGAAGATTAAATAAATAAAGAAGATTAATTTCAGTTGTATTTTATAAATCTTTTACTAATAAAATATCATGGAAAAATGAAAAGAAACCGAAAAAATCTTTTGGAAAGTTTTTTATTTAAAATAAGATGAAGTAAGAAAAGAACGAGAATTTTTTTAATCATATGAGGATTTTTATTCAGAATTTAATAAGAGTTACTAATAAATGCCCTACTTAAACTTACGTCAGACTGGCAATTGTACAAGAAGAGCTTTTCTCTCTTGGTGTCAATAGAATATATGAGACGTCAACATAATGCGTATGCTATTATTGTTTAGTTTAGAACCAGATTTTAATTTTACTATTACTTCAATTACAAATTTTTTCATTTATAATTTTTTTTCATAGTTTCTTGGAATTCTAATGCAATAGCTTAGTTTTTGTTTAATGTCTTAAAACAAAGCCTGACAGTCGCAGACAAATTATAGGAATATAACCTCGTTTACCAGTTTCAGAGAAATTGTTACAGTTAGGAATTTCCACAGAAAAAACGTTAGTTGAAGAAGAACCAAAAGGGTTCAAAATGATCTACAACAAAGATGAACTATCAAATATCCATTTGGTTCAAAATAAACCCGGTTTTAATTCATATTTTCCCAGACTTTCATTTCATTTTGAACAAAATCAGAGTTTTTATAATAGTTCATTTTCGTTGCAGATCATTTCGAACTTTTTTGAAGAAATCGTGAGTTCAATATGAACCAACAAAAGTTCAACACGATCTGCATAAAAAATAATCTATTGGGACCATTCATAAAATATGCGATTCATATTTTTGATATTTTTAACCCCCTCCCCCACTTTTACCACGGTTTTTCATTATTATTATTCCTATAATTGACCCTCCCCCCCCAACAAAAGTATCACGTATTTTTTGTGAATGGTCCTATTAGAAAAATCCTGATTTGGTTTAAAATTAACCGACAGACCGGTTCAATAAGAATATAAACCGGGTACATTTTAAGCCAAACCAAGGACGGAAAAAATTCTAAACGATCTGCAACAAAAATTATATATTATAAAAACCCTGATTTGGTTCAAAATGAACTGCAAGCCTGGTTCAATATGAATCAAAATCGGGTTCATTTTGAGCCAAATTTAGGACCAAAAAAGGTTCAAAATTATCTGCGAAAAAAACTATCTGTTATAAAAATCCTGATTTGGTTCAAAATGAATCGAAATCTTTCTGTCTAATCTGAAAGTACCTCATGAACAAGAAATTGGAACATCATTCTAAAGATCATATTTAAAAAGTTTGTTCATTCAAAAAGTAATCATTATTCTTGAAAGGCTGCTCATGAGAAAACGTGAGTAATTGTAGTAGTACCAGAAAGGTATTATCTTGGTCATAAGTGGGATCAAGGATGATTGTGACTGAAAACTGAAGATTTATGAATGAACTGTAATACAGCTGGGCGGGTCGATAGAGCCCCCCTCGAGTGTAGTAATCAATACAAGGGGGGTTGGGTAGGCGTGGAGGGTACGGAGAGTCCATTCAGTAGAAACCTCAGGCTTGCTATTGATTGCGTGGGTGGAAAAAGGGGGGAAATGCCCCCTCTCCTGGCCATTCAGACTTGTGGAGGTTTAGGAGTGGAACTAGCGGAGGGAAAATGTAGAGTGCTCGTAGTAATAGAAGAGTAGAATGGTGGGGTGCGTAGGTGGTTACAGGGGAAGTACAACAAGGTAAAGGGGTGGAACAGGGACGAGTTCAAATCTCAACCCCCTGTACCGTTTTAGTCTTTTCGAAATTAGACTCAGGTCCTTCTAGGTCTCAAGGGTGCTCGTCCTCCTTTAAATCAACCTAGAGCTTGCAAGAGCTTATAAACATCTACGACTCTATTTGCACTTTTCCAGCGAATGACTGGGTCAACTTTCTGAAATTAAAAAGAATTTACTTAAAAAAATATAATTGATTGAGAATTTAAAATTTAGACTAATATTCTTTTTTCTTAAATCTTGGACTCTAAAAATTTAGATTTAAATCAGGCTTTAAGAACAAGTATGTCAGTGTTTGTAAACCGCCAGTAAAGTTAGTTCTTGAATAAGGGATTCTTGATCTTTATAGATTTTGTTATTGTGTAGTAAAAAAGTATAGTAAAAATAAAAATATATAGCATGGTAAGTTTCAATTTGATATAAAGAATAGAAAATTAGACTAAACTGGTATTCTATTTATTATTCTAGGAACTTTTCAGAAACTTCTCTATGTTCTGTACATTTTTTATCTACATTTCAAATAGATGAAAGATTCGTGATAGTAGCATGATATTTTTGTTTATCTGACTCTATATAATAGCTGTTGCACGCACAAAGGTGATTTTAACCACTAGCATATTTCAATTTTCTATTGGTAGCGATTTAGATATTTAGAAAGATACGTCCTCGTTAACGTCGAATCCTTGATACGCTTGAAAAGTTTTATAGATATCGCTGTTGGTATCCCTTCTGGTATAACCTTAGGAAACCCCGATATTTAGAATACACCATATTCTTTTTATGGGATCCTTAAAAGCTCTCTACAGCCACTGAATTTAAATATTATGCTGTTAGGAAGGACCATGTAAGATACACGTTTGTATTTATAAGTATTTACTTATTTTAACACTGAAAAAAATGATCAGTTGGGCCAACTAATTAGTTTGTAAGATATGATACTGCTATTTTATTAGTTGGGACAACTACGTTATTAGTTGCAACGACTATTCTATTAGTACGAGCAACTAATCAAATAGTTGTTCCAACTAATAAAATAGCAGTACTATATTTTAACTTACAAACTAAGTAGTTGGCCAAACTAACAATTTTTTTTCAGTGTAATTTATAAACTTATAAATTATTGATTATTCCCTTCAGTGGCACCCAGGTACGAATTGCCAAGGCTGATGATGGGCTAAAGCTTGTGCGAGCCTTTTTTTGATGACACAAGCTTCGGTCAAGCTTGGTTCTATTATTAAGACCATCTTGAAACAAGGCTGGCTGACAGCCTTGTTTTAAAGTTAGATAAACTGAGTTGGTTCAGGCTTAGGACATCAAGACTTAATTGCAAATGTTGTTTCAAGCCTTAATCAATCTTTGGTGATCAATCCTTTATTAATATTTTCTATTTTTGTTTTTTTCTAATTCTACCGTAATGTTGTAGTAGTTTCAATCTATATATTTCACAATATGGTGGACAAAAAATTTCAAAAGTTCAAGAAATTAGCAACAATGTATGGATCTTAATAAAATTGGTCATATTTAGATTTTTGGAATCGCTCAATCCAAATCTGGTTTCGGATTTTCAGAATTCCAAATGGAGAATTCAATATGACGGACCAAATTTCTCAAAAATGTTTGGAACTTGATAAAATTGGTCATATTTTTGTTTCCGAGGTCGCTGGATCCAAATCTTAAATCAGATTTTCAAAATTCAAATTAGCGGACCGAAATTTCCAAAAATTGAAGAAATTAGCAAAAATATGTATAAATGCATATATAAACATTTTTGAAAATTTGGTTCCGCCATACTGAATCCGTCATTTTGAATTTTGAAAATCTGATACCAGATTTGGATTCAGCGATCT
Source organism: Euceroptres primus (assembly GCA_037177015.1). Lineage (NCBI taxonomy): Eukaryota > Metazoa > Arthropoda > Insecta > Hymenoptera > Figitidae > Euceroptres > Euceroptres primus. The sequence continues at coordinate 17,122 of JBAGKK010418762.1, forward strand.
TGAGAAGCTGCATGTGACCAATTTTATCAAGTTTTAAATATATTTTCTAATTTCTTCAATTTTTGAAAATTTTGGTCTGTCATTTGAAACTTTGAAAATCTGATATCAGATTTGGGATTCAGCGACCCCAAAAACCTTAAGATACCCAACCACAATTAAATCGGATTTTAATAAATATTTTATTTTTAAGATGCACTTATACATGTCATGGAGCAAAAATGTCAAGACTTTTTTATTGCCTCTGTACGTGTCAATGATAGTGAAAGGGTTAATAAAAGTAGAAGAAAAATTAGTATTTTAAATACGAAATATTAGGAATATAATGACACGTGCAACGCATACTAAACTTCGCAATCATAGTTCTTGATTTTTCATATGTGACGTGGAACGAAGAAACCAGCCTTACGACCCAAAATGAGGTTATGAGAAAAAGCGGATTAAAGTGAAAGGAAGACGAAGGAAGACAAAGGGGCCCTCGAACAACTTTGAGCTCCAGAAAATTCAATTTTAATCATGGAGCAATGGGGATTTTTTTATTCGATAGGGGAAATCTTCATTATTCAGAATCAATAAAAATTTGAAAATCGATTTTTCGGTCGTAAAGCTGGTTTCTTCGCTCCGCGTTACATATAGTTTCTATTAGAATGTATGACGTGATTGTCGGCATTTTATTGTTCTGAAAACATTTCATTTTAATATTAAATATGATTACATTATGAATTTAATTATATTTACACTTCCAGAATGTTTCTTTAAAGAAAATCACTATTCAATATTGGGCCAGCAGTAGCTTATAGGCATGATTTTGTCCCAAATATTGTAATGTAAATAGCCGAGAGGCTTTAGGCTTTAGGTGTGCGATTATGTGAAGTTGA
>JBAGKK010418866.1:0-17993 GCA_037177015.1 Euceroptres primus
TATTAGAATTATATAAGTATGTAATATATTAATATATTGATGATTAATTATAATAATTATTATAATTATGCAATTAAATAATTATAAAATAATAAAATAATTATTTTTATTTGTTATTTGGAATTTTTAAAATTTATTTAGTTTTTCATATTATACGTATATTAAAATATTTTATTAGTTTAATTTTGTTTCAGTTTTCAGTTCCGTTTTTCCTATTTTTTGAATTAATAATCGCAATCCGTCGGATTTCATAATTAATTTCGGGCGTGAAGTTTGATTGTGAAGCTTAGGGAGTGCGATTTTGTAGTGCAAGAGACCTGTTTGAGCGTGCTGTGGAAAATCCACACGTGCCTGTGTGGTAGTGTCAGTGTGTACATGTGCCGGCCAAAGATCTTTTTCCATCAAGGATTTTCCGGCTTTTCCCTCGGATTTGCTCTGCTAAAGGAGTCAAGCGCCCTTAGGTAAACTACAAGGTATCATCTAAACCCGGCGGTAACGCCGGAAAACCTCTATTTTGGTCTAAAGATGCGGACTAAAATAGTCATTTTTGCAATGCATTTTCCGGGTCAGGGCCCTTAAAAGGATTCTTGAATGAAAAGCGTTTTAATATCACAATTCTAATTTTAAAAATGTTCAGTTTTAAACAAAGTTTAGAATCATTCAATTGGGAATGTTCCAATGTAAAATGATGTAACTTTTAATGTTTTTTGATATAGTTAAATTTTGAAGGTCTACAACTTTAAACAGTGTGAGACTGTCAGAATGACCCAATCATTGATTTTTTAAATAAGTGGACTTTTTCAAATGTTTTTAATCTACTTACTAAAAATTATCGTACCAATGAAATGCTTATCATATTTGAGTAATTTCTTTTATTTAAAAACTCGCCCTTAATAGTTAAATATCAATTATTATAAAAATAAAAGAAAAAGCAACAAGAAAAATACGTTAAACAAATTAAATATACAGGAGCAAGGAATGGATGATGCGATACTGAGAATCAAGAGGGTTCTCGAACATTCCAATTGAAAACAGGAACTAAATACGCGGGAAAATAATATTCGGCGGGTGAAAATGGCGCCAAAACAACTGAGGAGACAAACCAATAGGATTAGGGGGCGAGAAAAGGTGCCAAACATTCAAAATCGAAAGAAAAAAGCGAGCGTAAAATCAAAGAGTAGGAGAAAAACCCACCTGACTTGAACAGCAATTCGAAGGCCCGAGGCCCAAACTATAAAAGCGACTGCCTACCTGGTCTCGCTCTCTTACGTTTTGATCTTTCGAGTCAGGTAGAGTCAGGCTCTATTTTATCAGAGAAGTGATCCAAGGGCTCATGAAGTTTGGTGCGAGAAGGAGCACCTAACTCCTGCTCCTATTCATTTTAAGAACCTTGAAAATCTTACGATGACAGTCCTCCTGTTAGGCAAAGTTAGGGACCTTGGAGTTGCCACATATAAGAGCTTTAGCTATTTGCATTTAATTAAAAATCGCAAAGCACAATTTTCAAGTCAACTTACATTCATTGTAGAAACGTTACACTGGGTGTTATTTTCGACCACAAGCAGAATAGTAGGATCGGCATTTAAGTTGACTCCGAATTTTCAACCCATACGCTGGGAGCTCATTTCGATAAACAATTAAAAAGGCCGATTGCTAAAGATAATTCTGAATGCCTGACAGCAGATTGAGTTGTGGAGACGTTTTAATCCACTCCGAATTTTCAACCCATACGCTGGAAGTTTATTTTGACAGATTACCAGAATTCGAACTCTAGATAACTCAGAGTGTTTAATCCCACAAACAATATAAGCCAACTGGGGCTACAGTAACCAGCGATTACCATGGCGGTCACGCATATGAGAGTCGTGATAATTGGTTATGTTACGTCGTAACAATTAATATTAATATTTTTGATTATTTTATATTTTTTAATTTGTGTATATTATAATGATTTCTTAGTATTAATTTTACAGCTTCAAATACCATAATTTCACTTTCTCTTATTTTGTATTGCGATAACCTTCACGCTCTTTTCTCGAACTATTTGTACAATGCCTAATTTGATTCTTTTTGCTACTCTCTTTATGATAGGAACGTACTTTTCCCTTACTTTCTTCAAATAGTCTTTATTAGCTTCAAACATCTGTCTTCGAAATTAGTAGTTTCAAAATTGTAAAGTTTATGTTTATCCTCTAAATGTCTTTATTGAGGCTTAGCTTGCTCATCACTTCCCTTTAATTACCGTAAATTTCGCCAAGGTCTCCTTTGGACCTTAAATTCTATACCTAGCTCCTCCAATCCACCCCCCCCCCTTTCGTAATGGGCCTGTCCTCGCTATCCCTCCTTCGCCAAAACTTACCCTCTCTTCCAAATTCTCGTACCTCCATGCACCCTCGAAGCCAAATTTTTCCTCAGAAAAACACCAGCCTCCGGTAGAGCAACAAGCTCCGAATTTTCATCTCGTAAACACTTATTTTTCGGACTTGAATTTTTCGCGTCTTTCGTCGGCTCTACCAAATAGTTACTTTATCTCATGTTCACTTCAGTAGTACCTGTTTTAAACCTGTTTTTGTCTCCATCTATTTACCCACACAATTGTAATTAAAATATTTTATGAAATTTAAAATATGCACCACGTTATATTCACAATTTTTGTTTCGTTATATTATTTCGCTAGATTTGGAGAATTCGAATCAAACCTCCAATACTCACGTTAAACTTAACGTGAGAACAAACATTGGTCTGTCGAGCCGGATATTCCGATTGTGGAAACAGCATTCTCGAGAAGTCTGCTTTCAAGTGAAGTGTTCATCGAATTTGAAAACATTTAAACATTTCAAATGAAATGAACAAGTTTAGTGAACTTAAACAATTTGAACATTTGACATCTCATGAGTGTTACACAAAGACTCGCGAGAAAATTGTGCACTTTCGTATCAGAGTGAAGACCCGGCTCGTCGCAGCAGTTTGAATTGTGCATGGACAAGACGAGATTTGTGCTCCAAAATCTCCTATAACAAACTTCTTGACAAATCGGTCAACAAGTAAAACTCCAATAATCGATTGGAATATCGAGGTCCAGAATACATCCGAGCGGAGGAAGCTGTTTCAGAATCTTGCAGCCACCGTTGGATTTCCTTATCTTGGCGACACGTCGGGCTGAATTGAACTTCGTCTAACTACATTGAGGACCATCAGCAGCAGCAGCCGTTGCTGGTCCAGAGTGCATCTCAAAGGTTAGCAAGTTATTTGAATCACCAATTATTCCTTTTTTTTTGTTAGTCCTCACTCCTTAAATGCGAGTTTCTTGTCGTTTGTAACTAGTAAATTGTTGAATCTTTCAAAATCTCGAAAGACGCAAAACTTAAAGTTTACAAAGCTAAAATCAGCAACGCACAACGCGTGCTAGCGAATTTCGAAAAATTTCGGAGCGATTTCGTGCCAGAAAGAGATTTTCCTGTCCTAGAAATAAGACAAAAGGAAGTAGGTTGTGAACGCGAAAATTTTTATAAATTCGTATCCGAGGTAGAGTTACTTGAGGACGATCCCGATTATGGAAACGTCAGAACTCAATTTGATGAGTGTTATTTTTCGTGTTATAGTAAAGCCTTTCTCCTAAGAAAAGCCGCGACCGCGATTTACGATACACAAAATATATCAGATTCTTCAACTCCTTCACCTTCGATCAATAATTTAAATTTAGAAGATCTCGCTATCGGAAGCTACGTTCAATCGCATAGAGGAAAACTTCTATTGTTAAACATACCGACGTTCAGCGTAAGCTATGACTCGTGGTTAGGATTTCATGATCTATTTAAATCTCTCGTCGATGATAATAAATCCATTACAGATATTGAAAAATTGTATCACTTAAAAGGCTGTTTAAAAGGTGGTGCTGCGGAAGTCCTAGCTTCAATTGAACTATCGGCAAGAAATTATAGTGTCGCGTGGGAACTCCTAAAAGAGCGTTAAGATAATCGGAAAATCATTCACGAAGGACACGTAAAGACTCTACTACATTTTCCTTGCGCTCCTCGATCAAATACAGAAAAATATCAGAACTCTTAAAGCCTTAAAAGAATCCGTAGATAGCTGGGATACGCTGTTAGTAGTTATCATTAAAGAAAAACTGAATCCTTTTCTTCGCGAGGATACCCGAAATTCTAGAGTGACTTGAATCGTTCTCAGAACGTAAGATGGAAATAAAAATAATAAAGATTAATATGCAGTCATTCTCGCCTCAGTGTTGTTCAGAATCTTAATTAAATTCAGTTTCTACAATCTAAAAGATTTAAGAAAGCCTAAAAATCGATATTTGAGAAAAGTAATTTAAAACACAAAAAGTTCTAGTGTATCTGAAATAATTATTCTTTTGTTCATGCTAATTTCACTTCCTAACGCAACTGAGAACACGGTCAATAATTGTCCTCAGTGTATCGCCATAAGGAAAGATCCAATTAGCTTAAGGAGCAAATATTTGTTGGACAAATTTCCAACAAATCGCACTCAAAGTTACAGATTTTTAATTTACAAATAAAAATATTGTTCGCATTAACTAAAATGCTAGAAGCAAGTATCGTCTTGATTTAAATAAATCGATTGGATGAACCTTATTTTGAAATCTGGCAATTAATAATAATTTAGAATTTATCCCTGTCTAATAGAAAACCGTTACAACTGATAACTTAAAAACTTTTGAAATTAAACAATTGAGGCCTTGGATGGAAGAAGGGCACATAGGCCTACATGCCCTTTTTCCGTAAATTGCGTTAAACGACGGGGGCATGACTTTTACATGTATCATATAAAGGATATTTCAAAATTCGCATGTTTACATGAGTTCTAAACATTACAAGGTCAGCACGCCTCGACCTACTACAGTCGTAGACTTGTTGATAATGCGAGTATAACGCGTTCAGTGAAATTAACTAGCTAATACGCCGCGTTTCATTATAACATGTTTCTTGAAAGAAATTATTATTCTCCAGTGCATTAGTATTAGCGAGATCTTCTTAGCAATTGAAAAACACGAGAACTCATTGTAAATTTTCTTATTTCAATAAAGAAAAAGATATATTAACTTTTTACCGATATTATTCCATTTATGGAAAAAGGGCATATAACCAAAATTCTTTAAACTGTAATATTAAAAAGTTGTCATGAATAAGTAATTATTTTGCGTATGAATTCTTTAAAAAATTAATTACTATGCCTATTGCAAAATACAGTTTATATATTGTACAAGTTTAAGTACCTATACTAAAACAAAAACATTCTCCTTAATTTTTTCGAAACGCTACTTTGGCTTATGTGCCCTTCTTCCATCCAAGGCCTCAATTTCTAATCGAAGACTTCTTAAATTAATTAAAGCCTTAATTACAATTTGATAATGATTAATTTTAAACGATTTAACTTTAAAAAATTCAATTTTAAACGATTCCAAAGTAAAAATAGTTTTAATTTTACAATTCTAAATTATAAAATGTTCAATCTTTAATAAAATTTATAATTGTTTAATAAAATTTATAATTGTTGTATATAATTATAATTGAATGCTCCCAATTTAAAATTATATCATTTTGAACTTTTTTTAAAGTTGTTACATTTTATTCAGTTAGAAGGTAGGGAATTTTGGATTTTAATTCTTTTCTGAATTCGAAAAGGGACACTTTTTTTCTTTTAACATTTTTATTGATGATAAGGAGGGAAAATTCTGAATTCTTAACATTCCGTGAACAAATCACCCCACTTCCCTTTTTTTGAGGTTATTTTGTGCTTTTGATCCCTGATGTTATTTGCTGTCTATTTCATTGGGGAACCGAGAAATTAAACAGCTGCATTTGCCTTATGGCCCGTCCAATAGCAACTTAAGTAATAATACATCACGGAAACAATTTTCAGCACAAAACACAGGCTCGTACTCTTTCATTTTTATTTTTTACTTTTTTCCAGTTGCTTAAGAACCAGCAATCGTTTTCCGTACTTTCTAATGCGCTGAATACGAATCTGGCACTGAAAATTCTCCGTCACGTCAGGATTCTAAGAAAAATGGGTTCGAAACCCCCAAAAATCACGTTTTTGGCCAGATTTGAAAATTCGTTCCGGATAATCCGACCTGCTAAGGATTTTGATAATTAGTCAAATTGGACTGGAAGAAAGTAAAAAAATTTAGGTTTGTGTTATCACTCCGTCATTTGATCCGTCCGTCACTCCTACCGGAAACTCTCACCGCAAATGAAAGTGCAGAGTCAGACACAAAGGAAGTGATTCGACAACGTAAACCTACCTTCCTCCCTACTTGTGCTTTTTTAGCTTCTGAAGTGTAAACTACCGCCGCAATTCGCAGTACATCATCCAACGTGGAGCAAGTCGCTATACTCATGAACCCACAGAATCAACACCTAAAAAACTTGTACCTCAAGAACCCACTGACGAGAATCTGAATGCGCCATCCATTGACTTAGACCAACTTTACTAATCTCCACAGAATTCGTCATCTAGTTCTTTAGAAGAACCGTCTTCAGCACCCCACGTTCAATCTTTCGAATTTTCTACAGATTCCATCAGATCGCAGGCGAATACTGGCACTGACCGAAAGTAAGGATAACACCAAGGATAACAATAAAGAAAGCAACAAATTTATCATTGACTCACCCATTCAAGACTCCATTTCAACAACCATTTCCGTCAGCCCACATGGAATCTCTGCTGCTCACAAGAAAACCCATTGATTTTTTAGAAGTCTTCTTGCCGAACTCAGAAATTTCCACCACCTTCACGAGCGATAGCGACGCTCTGTCTTCTATAACATCCAGACAAAGAGATCGGACAAATGGTTAAAGAGGCCCTCATGGACGAAAATCATCTCGAGAATCGCAGTCTCCTTTTTCATGTGTGCGAGGACATAACGCAAGGTGCCCGGATGTACTCAACGTCGCAGCAACGCTTATACCAGCTCTGAAGAAACAAATTATGAAATCGAAGGAGAAAAAAAAAGCAACAAGAAAGTACGTGACGTGGAGGAAATGCTTATTAAAACATCTAATAGTATCTGCAATGCAAGCGATAAAGAATCCGATTCGTTTCGATTGAAAAAACGATTATTAAGGGCGCGATTACAAATTGAACAGCGTTCTGATATGGACAAAGAGAATTCATTGCCTATTGAAAACCAGGATGGGTTTTTTAATCTGTTGCAAAGACTTTGGTTAACACTGGAGGTTGGAGAAGAGAAGGATAAATATATAGATTTACTGGACATAATTAAAGAGTTTTATTGAGAACAATAACCACTTTTGAAACCAGTGTCCCCAAAGGGAACTTAATTGAAATTAATGCGTAAAACGTCACGCCTTAATGAGAGTGAAAGAGACAAAGGTATATCCAAGAAAGTTTTCGATTTGTGAAGACAAATGAAGTTGAAATCAAAAACTCATGTTTAATTTGTTGAAATGAGCGACGTTTCGTTGGCATGGGTCCGCCAACCTCATCAGGCTAATTTATTAGGAAGAAAACACCACATAAATATCACATTTTTAGAAACATTGTATAAATTAAAAAATTAAAAAACAGATTTTTAAAAAATTACCCTCAACAATCACTGGTTAAAACATAATTTTAACGCGTCTAAGACTAGAGAGAATCTATTGAAAATTTATTAATATTATTTGAATTACTTTTAATATGGATTATCTCTGAAATCAGTCTTCTTTTATAGTTAAATTCTCGGTCAATAATTTTTACGTTATTCCAATAAAATGTGTGATTAAAGTTATGTTGATGTTTATATACAACTAAGTCGGTTTTTTTGTTCTTAATATATTTATTGATACGAGTATTTAATGATCTTTTTGTTTCACCTACATAAGAAGCAGAACATTGTTTACAGGAAAATTTGTAAACTACATTAGTTTCATCCCATTTTTCTGATGTATCTTTACCTAATTTTATAATAGAACCTAAACCTTTTTTGACTGTAGGAATCGTAGCAATATTGTAACTATTTAGAATCTTAGACAATTTTGTAAAATTATTAGAAAAAGGAAGGCTAACTTCAAGTTGGTGTACATGCGAACGAATCTGATTATTATTTACTACCTTGCTGTGAGAGTGATATTTAATTTTTTTCATGCGGATTTTAATGTTTTTAATAATGAAACAAATCGGATAACCATTATTGATCAGTAATTGTTTAATCATTTCTAAATTTTTAAAGTGAAATTTATTATGAGATAATATAGCTCTAGCAACAAGATTGTAAACAATATTCTTTTTCTTTTCACATCGGATGATGTAAAAGAAAGTTAAAAGTCTGCCCGATGACATTGGCTTTTGAAACCAATTAGTAATAATACGATTATCATTTCTAATTAGCGTCGTGTCTAAGAAATTAATGCTCTTATTATGTTCTAATTCAAAAGTAAATTGTAAATTTTTATTATACGAGTTAAAGGTCTTGATGACTACATCAACATGTTTCTTTTGGACACATAGGATAGTATCATCGACATATCTATAATAAAAAAGAGGAACACAGCCGTAAATATTTTTTAAATTTCTTAGACATGCTTCCTCCAGATCATCCATTACAATGTCCGCAAACAAAGGTGAGATTGGAGAGCTCATTGGTGTGCCATAAATTTGTTTAGAAATGTTGTTATTGAAAATGAAAAAGGTATTTTCAAAAAGAAATTTTTTACAGTTTATAGTATCATTAAATGGACTTTTACATTGATTATGAATAAATTTAACTCTCTTTTCTAAACTCTCTAAAACCATGTTACAAGGGATATTTGTAAATAAAGAGCTGACATCCAGAGAAAGAAGAAGAAATTCGTCATCTATGTTTATATCTTTAAGTTCTTCTTTCAATTTAAAACTGTTGTTAATGTGTGAACGTGGAGTTTTTATACATAGCTTTAATTCATCATAAATTACATTAGCCAAAAAATGGGTTGGACTATTATCGAGAGAAATAATAGGACCAAACGGAACATCTTGCTTATGAATCTTTGGTAGACCATAACATTTAGCTAAAACCGTGTCAGTTAATGTAACTTGTTTATTAAGGTATTTATGTTTTAAAAATTTATTGCCATTAAGATTTTTTTAAATTTTAGATGTGTTTTTCTGTAGTTCTCTCAATGGGTTTTTATTTACTGGAATGTAAGGCGATGTATCCGAAAACAAATTGGACATTTTGTGTTTTAAGTGGATTTTTTAAAACAAAATATGAGATTACCTTTGTCAACATTAGTAAAAAAGATATCAGGATTATTTTTCAAAAAGATTTTTGTGTTTTTTAACTTTTTAGAAAATTCTCTATCTTCTTTGGAAATATGAATATCTGCCTTTAAAGTGTTGTTAATATTGTTAGTTACTTTGTCTCTTATTTCATGTTTAAGGTCATTGTGTAGATCTGACGATTGAAGTACTAATTCTACATTTTGAAAATGTCAATGGCTTCTTGTTATGAACATTTTGAAGGAACGCTATAATTAGGTCCTAAGGAGATAATGTCAATAGTGTCTGTTGGTACATATTTGAATATCTATTAAATTTTTCAACCAATGATCTGTATTTGTCTTCAATTGACTATGATGATTCGAAAATAAAAATTAAAATTTAATATCGTGTTTGTCATTACATTTTTTAAAAATAAAATTAAATTTTTCTCCGATAACTCAAAGAACTTATTTTTGATATTGTCATCAAGATCAGAATCCAAAATAGTTTTTCTTGTTTTTTTAAGTTATCTGTTAAAAAAATTATTATGAAAATTAATATCTCGAATTTCAATTTTAAGTAATTTCCAAGAATAATGTTGATTAAACTTATTAATTCATTACTTCTACATTTCAACAAAAATTGATGCTTAGATGTAGCTTCGGCTAATCTTCGGATTTCCGTAGTCCAATTTCTTAAGAACGTTCTTGATCTTAGATCCATAGCGCTTGTCAATGTATTAAAAAAATTTGGTGTTACCAGTGGTGTTGAGTCCATCTCCGATCCAAGACTCTCTTTCATTGAAGAAATCATATGTGTATGTGGATTCCGCATCTTTTAAGGGGGTTATAAGTAATCGCATACTCAATAGAAGCCGAGAAAACTCAAAAAACTTTTTAAAACTTTTATTGCAGAAAAGAGTCAAAAATTGACCATATATTATTCCTGATTTTTTTCAGCATTTTTAGACAACGGATTTTAGGCTTGGCCGTTAAAGGATTAAGAAATAATATGGAATAATGTCCATCTATATATTGGAAATTTAGTCACAAATTTAATTTCTGTAGTAACGGAAAATATGTTTTATTAAGATCATAAATGTCTTCTTTTTTATTAATATTATTTGAATTACTTTTAATATGGATTATCTCTGAAATCAGTCTTCTTTTATAGTTAGATTCTCGGTCAATAATTTTTACGTTATTCCAATAAAATGTGTGATTAAAGTTACGTTGATGTTTATATACAACTAAATCGGTTTTTTTATTTTTAATATATTTATTGATACGAGTATTTAATGATCTTTTTGTTTCACCTACATAAGAAGCAGAACATTGTTTACAGGAAAATTGGTAAACTACATTAGTTTCATCCCATTTTTCTGAGGTACCTTTACCTAATTTTATAATAGAACCTAAACTTTTTTTGACTGTAGGGATCGTAGCAATATTGTAACTATTTAGAATCCTAGATAATTTTGTAAAATTATTAGAAAAAGGAAGGCTAACTTCAAGTTGGTGTACATGTGAACGAATCTGATTATTATTTACTACCTTGCTGTGAGAGTGATATTTAATTTTGTTCATGCGGAATTTTACGTTTTTATTAATGAAACAAATCGGATAATCATTATTCATCAGTAATTGTATAATTATTTCTAGATTTTTAAAGTGAAATTTATTATGAAATAATAATATAGCTCTGTCAATAAGATTGTAAACAATATTCTTTTTCTGTTGAATAGGATGATGTAAAAGAAAGTTTATTAGTCTGCCCGATGACATTGGCTTTTGAAACTAATTTCTAATTAACGTCATGTCAAGAAGAGAAATTTGACTTTAAAGGCTCTAAAATCAACAGTTTATTTATCCTTGTAGATAAAAATTAAAATGCCTACTTTGTAACATTACATTAAAATATTGCAAAAAGAATGGATATGGCAATGCTACGCGCCACTATAAAAAACAACATTGTTAACATTTAGAACTATTTAAAGGACAAGCTAGAATCCATTTGCTTAAATTATTGAGACGACAATTGCTTAAAATTAAAGAACCAGGTGTTAACGAAAGTATTATTGTCACCAAGAATGTTCACATCATCAAGGAATTTGACTTCATCATCATCGGAATTAAGCGAATTCGATTTATCGATAAATTCTTCAACTACATCTGTCATCACAACAGCCATGGATTCAAGTTTATCAACAGATTCATCATACAACTCCTACATTTTATCTGTCTCCTCATCTTCTTCTTAATTATAAAATTCGAATATGACTTCTTCAACCACATCTGACATCACAACATCTATGGATTCAAGTTTATTAAGGAACGCTCCTAAAGGTAATGTAAATTGCATTATACGTGAAAGAACTGCTGCTTCTTATCCTATTTCTGTAGAACTGGCGCGCAATAAATGTTGTTTTGTCGATGGAGAACGAATAAGAAAATTTTCGATTTTAATGGCAGAATACTGCAATGAAAAAGAAGCAGCTGAAAAATTTAGAAATGTACCACTTTCAAGAAATGCAGTAAACAGAAGAATATGGAACATAGCTGAATATCTTTAAAAAAAATTAAAATCTCTATTGCTGACATGCATATTCTTCTCGCTTTGGTTTGATGAGAGTACCGATCGAACAGATATAAGTCAGCTGATGATATTTATCCGATTCGTACTTCCTGATTTCACTGTGCATGAAGAAATGCTGGAAATAGTACCACTACATCGCACTGCGAAAGAAGTTGACGATTTCAAATCGTTAAAAAGTATCGTCAATGAATATGTCAGATTTAAGAAGTTAACTGCACTTACAACTGATGAAGTAAGAGCAATGACTGGTCATGTTAGTGGCCTGTGGGGTCTTATACAAAAGGAGGGTCTTTGCTGCTTGTACATTCACTGCATTATCCATCAGGAAGCTTTGTGTGTAAAATCTTTAAAATTATCAGAGGCAATGAAGGTGGTCGTGAAAATCACTAATTTAATAAGTGGGGGAAATAACTAACTTTCCCGCAGATTATTCTAAGAATTTCTGCATGAGTGAAATGCAGCTTACCCTGATCTTCCTTTACATTGTGATGTTAGGTGATTGAGTGCTGGAAAATATTTGAAACGGTTTTTTGCAATGAGAAAGCAGATACCAATTTTCTTAAGAGATCATTCGAATAAAGATACGTCAGATTTGGAAGATAAGTTTGAGGATCTGAACTTTCTCAGTGAACTATCGTTTCTTACAAATATCACATATCACTTAAATGCCCTAAACTCATTATTACAAACAAAGAAACAGAGTCTTGCAGAATTCATGAATTACGTCAACAATTTTCGTAAAACTTTAAAAGATTTCATAGATGTATTGCAGGCAAACAAGCTGGAAACATTTCTAAGCTGTAATGAAATCGCGGATGAATTTTCTGAAGCAAATTTTCTTGTTTTTATATATGTTCTCGAAGGTATAAGTGAGCAGTTTGAAACCAGATTTAAAGACGTTCACTCATTGAGAAAATAACTAAATTTATTCAACGATCCATTTGCAGTAAACATAAATGATTATTCGGATGACATACAGTCAGAATTACGTTCTTTGCATACACATCCCCAATTAAAATATTTAACAGATAAAGGTGAACACATATTTAGGAAGCTACCTGAACAAGAATTTCCTAATCTTAGAAAATTGGGGATGAAAATCGTGCTAATCTTTGGATCTATATATAAATGAGATAGTGCATTTACCATAATAAAAAAAGTTTAATCTTCTGAATGCGCTTCATTGACCGATTTATCATTACAAAATTTAATGAGAGTTGCTTTAACGGACCTGGATGTAAACATTTATACTCTGACGAAAAATTGCGTCAAAGTCATTTGCGAAAACGTAAAAGTTCGTAATTTATTGAAATTACTCAGCTTAAAAATTTACTTTAATGTTCTTTTAACAAATGTTTCAACTAATATTCATTTATTACAAATGTTTTTATTATTTAATTTTATTTCAGTATTATCAATGTGAGAACTAATAAAATAATTAGGACAATAGTACACAAATTGAGAAAATAATTACCAATTGTATTTTCTTAAAAATAAATATTTTTTATCTCATGTTTTTCGGAATATAAGAACCGTTAATTCAAATTTTTTTATTATTTAGTTTCATTTCATTATTATCAATGTGAAAACTAATAAAATAATTAGGACAATTGTGCAAAAATTCAGAAAATAATTACCGATTAAATATATTATTTCGTACAATTTTTGTACCTTTTTAAAGATTCATAATGATAACTGTAACTTTTATTATGAAATATGTATTTATTTTAAACATATGCAGTAAATGCTCTTATTATTTTATGATTCTTTGTTAACGTTTATATCTGTTCTATATCTGTTTCATTACTGCTTTGAATTTCAGTTTTTAAAAATAGTCTTATTAAAGCATTAAATTTCCTATAAAAGCTTGACTTCAGCTTATAAGCTTATATAAAGTACTTTCGCCCTAAAGCGCCCTAAAAGATATTTCCTTGTAGCGTTACTGTTTCGTCAGAGAGACAGCTTACCATCTCCCATCACCTTAGCCGAAGGAGCAGCGTTGAAAGGGAAGGCGAAACATCTGCTTTGGGATGGCGCGCTCCTCCTCTATACTGATTGATCCATTTCAAATTTTACACAGGTTGTAAGAGATCGAAAATGAAAATTTTGTAGTGCTAGGATATTTTAGATTTTAAAATTCTTCAGCTTGAAACGTATTTTATTTAATGCCGTTTATTTATTAAAGAATTCCTTTTGATGTACAATTTTTACAGATTTAAAATTGGACCTATACAATTTTAAATATTTAAAATTCAAAATTAAACATTTAAAAATTTAAAAAAGAAATGCCAATAAAAATTAAAAGATTTTTCCACGTTTTTTAGAACTTTTCAAAAATTACAGGACTTTCCTAAGTTTTCCAAACCTATCCTCAACCTGATATGAGTGCGCAAGTGGATACATGTTTTGTGAAACTTTTAAATGTTTCATAATAAAACTTTGAGTTTAATGAAAATGAAGGAAACGTTCCATCCCCAAAGAGCGTCATAAAGAAACATGTATGTTTTAAAAACATAATAATTTAGTTCTCACTTGAATGTAACAGCTAATCGAAGTCTGGGAGATAATGGTCTTATTAGGCTCCTTTTTGTAGACGAATTCCCACTATATCGTGCAACTTATAGAACTGCCCTGAAGTCATTCGACAAATTTTTCTTAACCTTTTGTGATCATAACAGTGAAAGTATAGGTAAACAATATGTATCCACCATAAAAATCCTGCACATGATACTGAAGGTGGGGATTCACCTAACACAAACGCGACCGGCTCCTACGCTTGATTTCCAGATACATCCAGACAAGCGTACGTACTGGACAAAAAGCATCAACAGTGTTAAATAGTCTATCATTTTCATTTTTAAAACAATAACTAAAAATACAAATCACAAAAACTATCAACAGAGGACCCACATAACCTACATCAATTATAGTAATGACAGATGAACGCTGAAACGCCAGAACGATGGAACGTGAATCAACAAAACATGCGACAGTTGGTAAAAACGCGTTAGTCACATTAGGGCGTACGCGTATCGACGATACGTACAAATATTAGGGCATATTGTGGAGCCAACCTGACCTGGTGGCCTGCACGTCACTTACGCTTATGCTCGCATTTGATCGCGGAAGGAGCACTATGCATTAGACATGGGAAAAGACAATGCTAATCAAATTCAAATTGTTTCTGTAAAATCAGCCAATAATTAAAAACAATTTAATAAATTGTTTCAAACGTGATGATTGTGAATTTCAAAATACATGTACATGTACACTAACACTAAAACACAGGCACGTGTGGACTTTCCACAGCACGCTCAAACAGGCCTCTTGCACTTCAAAACCGCACTCCTGGAACTTCACGCCCGAAATTACTTACGAAAACCGACCGATCGCGATTGTTTATTCAAAAATAGTAAAAAAGGAACTAAAAACTGACATGAGAATCAGTTGACAGCAGAAACAAAATTTCATCTCCAGCGCAATCTGGAACGAACTGAGATCGCCATGGCAACACAAAACCAGGGCCGTGTGTATCAAATATTTACAATGGCAACATAATAACTTAGATGAAAAACGAAAATTGTAAAATGTTTAGACAAAATTATTTATAATAATTACAAAATTAAATCAATAAAATATTTTAATATACATATAATATACAACAATGAATAAATTTTAAAAATTCGAAATAAAAAATAATAATTATTATTTTATTATTTCATAATTATTTAATTGCATAATTATAATAATTATTATGATAAATCATCAATAAATTCATATATTACATACATATATATAATTCTTATATATATACACATATATTATTAGAATTATATAATTGTATTGGTAATCATATTATTTCAACCATTATAAGAGAAAATCCGGAAGAAGCCTTTCCGGTTGCTAGAGTGTCATAGTTAGTTCTATAATATATACTCTGATGCGAAGGAAATATATTCTGAATTGAAGTCCATTCTCCCAAAAAAATTTGAATTGCATTTCTGACTATTGGGATCACATCCGCCAACCCACCCGAAGCAACCCTATTAGTCACAAGTTTTTAAATTACACATAAGGGTGGTTTCGAAAAGAATTTCTAGATAAATGTCAAAAATGACAATTTTCACAGTAACAAAGTCCCCCAAAAATTTTTTATTTTATTTCTGACTATTCGAAACATAACTCGTAACCCTCTTAAAGCACCCCTATTACTCACAAGTTTTTAACTTAAACCTAGGGGTGGTTTTTAAAAGAATTTCTAGATAAATGTAAAAAATGACAATTTTCAAAGTACTAAAGTCAACAAAAAATTTCTAATTTTATTTCTGACTATTAAAAACATAACTGGTATATCTCCTGAGGCACCCCTATCACTCATAAGTTTTTAACTTAAACCTAGGGGTGGTTTCAAAAAGAATATCTAGATAAATTTCAAAAATGACAATTTTCAAAGTACCAGAGTCCCCAAAAAATTTTTAATTTTATTTCTGACTATTGGGACCATAACTGGCAACCCTCCAGAGGGACCCCTATTACTCACAAGTTTTGAAATTGAGCCTAGGGGTGGTTTCAAAAAGAATTTCTAGTTAAATGTCAAAAATGACAATTTTTAAAGTAATGAAGTCCCAAAAAAATTTTTGATTTTATTTCTGACTTTCAGAAGCATAACTGGCAACCATCCTGAGGCGCCCCTAATTATTTACAAGTTTTCAAATTAAACCTAGAGGTGGTTTTAAAAAGAAATTCTAGAAAATGTCAAAAATGACAATTTTTAAAGTACCAAAGTCCCCAAAAAATTTTTAATTTCATTTCTGACAATTAGGACTACAAAAGGCAACCCTCCTGAGGCACCCTTTTTATTCACAAGTTTTTAAATTAAATTTAGGGGTGGTTTTAAAAAGAATTTCTAGGCAAATGTCAAAAATGACAATTTTCAAAGTACGAAAGCCCCAAAAAAATTTTTAATTTTATTTCTGACTATTGGGACCATAATTGGCAACCATCCTGAGGCACCCCTAATTACTCACAAGTTTTTTAATCAAACCTAGCGGTGGTTTAAAAAAGAATTTGTAGATAAACGTCAAAAATGACAATTTTCAAAGTATCAAAGTCACCAAAAAATTTTTAATTTCCTTTCTTATTATTAAACCCGCAACCGGCAACCCTCTTGAGGCACCCTCATTATTCGTAAGTTTTAAATTAAATCTTAGGGTCGTTTGAAATTGCCGGTTGTGGTCCGAATAGTCAGAAATGAAATTAAAAATTTTTTGGTGACTTTGGTACTTTGAAAATTGTCATTTTTGACAATTATGTGAAAATTCTTTTTGAAACCACCCCTCGGTTTAATTAAAAAACTTGTGAATAATAGCGGTTTTGCAGGAGGGTTGCAGGTTATGGTTTAAATAGTCAGAAATAAAATTAAAAATTTTTAGGGACTTTAATACTTTGAAAATTGTCATTTTTGACATTTACCTAGATATTCTTTTTGAAACCACCCTTAGGTTTAATCTAAAAACTTATAAGTAGTAGGGGTGCCTCAGGAGGGTCGCAGATTATGGTCCAAATAGTCAGAAAGAAAATTAAAAATTTTTTGGGACTTGGTACTTTGAAAATTGTCATTTTTAAAATTTATCTAGAGATTCTTTTTGAAACCACCCGTAGGTTTAATTTAAAAACTATCGAGTAATAGGAGTGCTTCAGGAGGGTTGCCTGTTATGGTCCTGATAGTCAGAAATAAAATTAAAATTTTTTGGGGAATTTGTTACTTTAAAAATTGTCAGTTTTGACATTTATTTAAAAATTCTTTTCGAAACACCCCTAGATTTAGTTAAAAAACTTGTGAGTAATAGGGGTACTGCAGGAGGGTTGCCAGCTATGGTCCCAATAGTCAGAAATAAAATTGAAAATTTTTTGGGCACTTTGGTACTTGAAAATTGTTATTTTTGACATTTATCTAGAAATTCTTCTTAAACCACCCCTAGGTTTGATTTGAAAACTTGTGACTAATAAGGTTGCGTCAGGAGGGTCGGCGGATGTGATCCCAATAGTCAGAAATGCAATTTAAAATGTTTTGGGAGAATAGACTTTAGTTCAGAATATTTAATTTTAATTTAATTTATTGAGAAAAAAGCTCGCAGGGCTATTAAGCACCTTTATGAGCTGAACATAGTATA
>JBAGKK010418972.1:0-17990 GCA_037177015.1 Euceroptres primus
TATATATGCAGAAATATTATTTTGAATAAATAAAAAACATTGTTCAGTAAAATATACTCTTCTTCATATTCCCAAAATCTAGTGTCCTCGAGATCACTTTTCCTTACTAACTTCATTCCTTTTTTTAAATTCATTTTATTCAAATGAAAAAACAACAGATTTAATTATTATACGTAAAATATTTAAAAATTTTACTTTTTCTTCATTGTCATGTTCAGTAGGCAGTATGAAAATGCAAAAATTAATCGATTCATTTGAACTGAGAGGAAGAAAATGTGTGGGTTGGCATCCGAAAAAGGTAATTTAAAAAATTTTTGATATTGCTTAATACCTCTATTCCCTTTTTTGATTTGAAGATTCCAATTTCTGACAATTCTAAAAAATTTCCTATTGTTTAAAAAAATTATAGGGAATTTTTTATATTTAGGTACAGTTTTTGCTAATGGACAATAACAAAAACTAGAAATTCAAAAAATAATTTTTGCTCAATTCACAATTTTTTGAAAATGTGCAAGAAACATGTTTTTGGATTTAGTCGTTTGCACACATTTTAGAAAAAGTTGAATATGTCGAACCTGAAATTTCTTCAGCCTGAACCAAAGAAACATGTTATTTTTCTTTTTCGAAAAAAAATTGTCGAGATGCTTAAAACGTTCAAAAATCGTGAATTTTGCCTCTTTTAAACTTTTAAACACTACGAAAAATGTTTTCTTCTGAAAAAGCAAAACAACAACATGTTTCTTTGGTTAAAGCTAAAGAAATTTAGGTTCGTCATATTCAACTTTTTCCAAAATGTGTGCATTCGACTAAATCCAAAAAAACATACTTTTTGCACATTTCCAAAAAATTCTAAATAGAGCAAAAATTTCTTTTTTGAATTTCTAATTTTTTTTATTGTTTATTAGCAAATAAAAAATTCGCATAATTCGCATAAATTCACATATAAAAAATTCGCCATAATTTTTTCACCAATAAGAAATTTTTGTGAATTCTTAAATCAAAAAAGGGAACAGAAGATATTAACCGATTTAAAATTTTTTTTACCTTTTTCGGGTGCTAGCCCACACATTCTTTCCCTCAGCTCAAACGATTCGATTAATTTTTGCATTTTCACTATACCCTACTGAATGTGACAATTGTGAAAAAGTGACATTTTTTAATATTTTATGTACAATAATTGAAACTGTTGTTGTTTTCATTTGAATAAAATCAATTTAAAAAAGGAATGAGGTAAGGAAAAGTGATGATCTCAAGGAAATTAGATTTTAGGAATATAAAGAAGAGTATATTTTACTGAACAATGTTTTTTATTTTTTCAAAATAATAATTCTACATTAATACGATCTTAACACGAAGATGGCAATAACAGCCATGCTTTTTCCATATAGAAAAATCCTTCTCGTACCTTGTGAGCAATGGAAAGTTGAGCCTCATTTACTTTTAAATTAATTAATTTTAATTAATTACTCTTGTTAAATTTGCGAATAAATGCATGAAACAAATTTTTCCTACGAAATATATGAAAAAGTAATTTTTTCACCCCACTAAATGAAGTAAAAAACTACCAATTTTGTAGGAAAATCACTAACATGGCAAAAATCACGAAAATAGGATCAGTGAGGCTTCCGCCAAGGATGTCAAAAGCAATTTTTCTTCAATTCATTTTAAACTTTACCGAATTTTTAAGTAACTAATACATTTTTTACTGAGAAAGATTCACCGAAATTTGTCATTTTATAACCAATTTTAAGGAAAACATTAACATTGTATTATTTAAAGTTTGCTTCACTTTATGTTTGCAAAATTTACTTAACTAACATGAAATTTTATCTAATTTTTCGTCAATGTATAACAGAATTGTTTTTAATAATTGCATCACATGCATTAATTTTTACTTTTGAAAATCTTTACTGCACATTTCAAAACTTTAATCTGCGTTATTAAAATTTATAGCAATTTTACTATAAATGTATTGGAAGTAGTTGGAAGTAATTTCTTTGAAATTTTATCTAGTACTCAAAGAATTGTACGATAAAATTTGTTTCTATCATCGAAAAAAATGATCATAGGATGAATCAACTGTAGAAATCTTAAGTAAAAAGGGATAAAACAATTTTCCAAAGGGTTTTATGATTCATTCTGGTTTTAATGTGTTGAATCATTTTTTGTGTTGTTAGCTATTATCATAACCTTCATTGTCATAACCATACTTTTGACATCCCAGGGACGAGCTGATAGAGAATATTACCCGTCTAATAAAATTTTGAAAAAAATGATGTAAAAGATGATTTTGTGAAAAAATGAGTTTGTTTTGGTTGTATAAGTAAGAAAATGAATGAATGGTACAATTTCAGTAATTCTAAATGCAAAATAAATTTTATTTTCATTGGTGAACCCTTTGAAACTACGACCCTGAATTTCGTTTAAGGTTATGTTCACTCCTTCTTTACGAAGGAAAATAAAATACCTCTTACAAATAATTGTAGAATTTAAAAGTAAATTATTATTATTTGTTATTTAGGTTTCAGCGACATAAATTTTTTTCTTATGTTTCAATGATATTATTAATTTTATTGTTCTTTTGATCAATAGAATTATTCTTTAAATAAACTGATTGAAAAGAAAAATTTGATGAATTTGAAAAATTAATTTTTTTTATTAAAAACAGTATTAACAAATTTTTTTCCTTTTTCTTGTACCAGGTAACAATTTATAATCTTGTTAATTATTATTTTCTGAAATTCTAGAACATTTTCTTATTCTTTGGAAAGTGAACCATAGTTACACGAGAGTAGATAATGCATGACGTCAAAAAGTCCTAGAAGCATTTAAAATAAATTTTAAGCGTGACTATAACTTTCAGAAATTCTTTTTATGATGCTAATACATGTAATTATTACAAAAAACAATTATTTGAACACATTTTTTTTATTTTACTTTTTCAAAAAGTGCCTTTTGTATGAATTGTTCGATTCCGAAATTATTTTTGGTTTTGAAATGAAATCCATTTAAAATATAATGATCCAATTTTAGAAATTCGAAATCTAAAAGATACGTTTTTGTTTGAACTAGATAATATTGTTTATTTTTAAAAAACCTCAGCACGCTGAAAAAAATGATTAGTTGGGCCAACTACTTTGGTTTGTAACATATGCCTCTACTACTTTATTAGTTGAGACAACTATTTTATTAGTAGGAGTAACTATTCAATTTGTTGCAAAAACAATTTGAATAATTACTTCAAGTAATAAAAGTTTGAAAATACTAAAATAGTTTGGCCAACCACAAAAGTAGAAGGCCCACATTGAGAAAAATAGATATTAAACCGCAATATCTAGACAATATTTGCAGATATTAAAAAGAAGATTTTTACTGGTAATATCTTGGATATTAAACGGAAGTATCCCAAGATATTAAATTGGAATATCTAAGATGTTAAACTGAAATATGCTAGTTATTAGGACTTATTAATTATATAAGATATTAAATCCAATCCTCCAAAAGTTTGCCTACGGCCACAATATCTTAATTATTTTCATCATCGACGCAAGCTGTTAACAAACGAAGATTATAATAAAAATTTAAACGCAAACGTAAGAATTCAAAATCTTTCACGATTTCCAGAAATCAAACTGTGTTTAGAGAATTAAGAAGCGGCTACACAGAACACGTGTTATTTGGGGGTTAGAAAATTGTGTTTCAAATTTAAAGGCAGAACAAAGACTTACAAATAATTTTATTTAAGTCCAAATTGTGGCGAAAGCAAAACACGCGACACTGTTTGTAACATCTGAGATATATTAAACTTCAATATCTAAGATTGTAGACTTTTAATATAATCTGGCATTTCCCATTAATATCTTGTATAATAAAGAAAAGATATTAGATATTATGTAGTAAAATCCATATGTTATGGGGTAATATCCAAAATTTCAATATCCATTTTTCTCAGCGCAACAACCCATTTTTTCAGTATATAATTATTTTTTAATGTAAAACCTTATCAACAACAGATTTGCTTTTAATTCTTGTCCCTGTTCAGCGAAAATTGCCCTGTTTTCAGTTCGTCTAAGCCAACCAATGTTAGTTTCTTATAGTCTAATTAGTGGAACTGTTAGGAAATTTCAGAGCATGCCCTGAGGCAAATCCAGTGAAATGATCCACCTAAGTCCGGGTTATTCTCGGAACCGTTACGTCCCAAGTTAGGAGACGGTCAGTTCGCAACTCAACATAAAATTACATTAGCGTCTCCCTCACGACGCATTACCAGACCGAATTGTACTCGCATTGTACATCAGGCTGCGCCTCGTAAACTGGACGACAATCCGTTTAATCTAACTTCAGAACGCAAGCATAAGGTAGGAAGAGATTAATGCCACGAACATGGTCCAGCCAGGTATTGAGTTCTCTCGTTTTAAGTCCATTTTATGTTTGCAATCTACAGAACTTGTTTCAATACAAAGCTTGGATATGCGATTAAAAGGTTATAAAAAACCAACATAGCACTTTTTCTAACCAACCCAACCGCGTTTTCATGACTGATGAACTCAACGAGTGCGTATCCACTAGCTAGCTTATTTTCATGCCCTCTGGCTATGGCATGTTTTTTTCATATTTGGCAAGCCGAACGCTTTCATCTCTTCAATGGAGATGCTTTCGAGAATTCAATTAATATATAAAAAGGACGTTTCTCTTGCATTATAATGCAATTTCAAATATTTCAAATTATCTGATTTGGACCAGCGGTTATAAATTAAATTTTTTTGAAGCAACTACTAACTAGTGCCGAAATGATTTCTGGAAAATGAATTTTGAGATAGGAAATTTTTCAAAGAATTATCTTAATGTAGAATGAACGAACGTGGCATAAAAGTCTGAACCAATTAGCTTGCAGATCAAGTAGGAAACGTTTGCTCGTTAAATGGTCCATTAGGCGACGAAAGTTTCAAGTTTTAGTTACTTTATCCGTAGGGAAAGTTGGCTATAAGTACTAGGTCAGTGACGAAGGCCTCCATGGATTCAGGGTCCTACATTTAATATTTCCTTTACGAGCAAACGCAATTCTATTTACAAAGTTCCGGAACTACCAGTGTGGACAAGCAGCTCGTTAACATATTCTGTTTTATTCATCGAAACAGAGATCGCAAGCAGTGGCTTCTACTCAGACGTGAAACATCGTAAAGGATCAACAGGACCCGAACTAACAAAGCTCTATTAAATTTTAGTGGCTAATTAAAATTTAGATCCGATCAGTGCCTGCTTACGTGTTTTGGTTGCATAATTAGTTTCCTCAAAACCTAGTTTCAGAACTAGAATAATTATAACTATAATTCTACTTTCTACATTCTGAAGTATATTTACTTACAAAATAGTGTATAAAATTAAAATTTTATTTTATGTTTCTTAATCGCAATATCCACCCTATATAGACTTTACACGAACAGGTCTTTGAAATTCATAAATGAAATTTCATACCAAATTGGAAATTTTATTAAATTAACAATGAATACTAATGACTGGAGACGAGCGTGCACGGCATCGATTTATTTATTTTCCTATCGAGACACTGTTTTAAAATATTGGCCATCACGTCATAAAAAAATTTAATTCCCCTGCTGAATTCAGAGTTGTACGGAGGCTTCTGGTGGTTACGGGGACCGAGATAAATCTTCCTGTCGAT
This sequence comes from Euceroptres primus, assembly GCA_037177015.1. Classification (NCBI taxonomy): domain Eukaryota; kingdom Metazoa; phylum Arthropoda; class Insecta; order Hymenoptera; family Figitidae; genus Euceroptres; species Euceroptres primus. The sequence goes on from JBAGKK010418972.1 coordinate 5,681, forward strand.
AGCTCACCGCCGCTTGGATTAGAGTCTACATTTGCACCCCCGCCAGCGTCTCATAAATTTGCTCAGGTCTCGTTATAAATTCAACCCTCATCGACCACGGTAGCGCTGACTTGGACTCTCAACAGAACTTACCCACTTTTGAATCAGGAACGTGAAATGAGTTCCTGGACAGGAAATCTAAAAGCCAGTTCTGATTCCAAGATCAAAGAGCCAATCATATTATTTGATCTTACTTATGCTGAGGATGCTCCAGCTTCCAAATCAGTTTTTCACAAAGCTAAACTTTTATTATTCTTCAAAGACTGTTTTAAAGTCACAAACGAATTGATCTTCGAAAATTGTATGAAAGTTGGAAATTACTTCAGAAATTCATATATTGGTTATTGAGATTACTGGCAACAATATTTCGCTCGCTATGCGCACGATAATTTCTCATTTCATGTATCAAATAATTACAATTTTTAATTAATGTTTAATTACAAATAAATACAAGTACTAAATTTAATTTTAAATTAAATTATAATTATATATATATATATATATATATATATATATACAATATATATACTCTCTAAATCTGAATTAGTCAAAAACTACTAATGAAATAGCGAGAAGTCGTCCACTAATTGAATTAGTAAGAATTTCTACTAATAATTAGTAGAAAACTACTAATTACTAGATGAAAACTACTAATTATTAGTAGAAATTAAGGAATGAACCACCAGTCATGGAAATGGAGGTCAAAAGAAGAGAAGCGATTGTACTTTTAGAAACGTTTCGGTCACTGTTTGGACCCTCATCAGTCAAGATAACATAAAAAACATACAAAGAAGGTAGAAAATTTTATAACAAAGAAAAGAGATAATCCAATAAGAATTAACAATATTTCATAAAAATTCAAGACTAGAATAAAATAAGTATAAGAAAGGTTATCTCATAAAAAGAGGCCCTACAATTTTAAATCTATATGATGGTTAATAAGTATTGATAACAGTGAATAAGTACCCAACATTATTAATCTTAGATATGAAAACAATTTATTTCCTGATAGTTATAAACCAGTTATAAATTTCAATCAACTGTAAAATAAAAATTTACTCTAGTCGTTAAATTCTAACTCTACATTATCGACCCACAGATCACATTTTGCTTTCTTGTTTGAATTTCCGTAATTTTCCTTCAGTAGTCAGTCATTCGTTCTTGCACTGAAATAGGATGCCGGGCTATTGTCCCTGTTTTTATTTTATTTTAACTTATTTAAAATTGTGATTACATTGTCATTTTACTTTGTGATTAATACTGTATCTTCGCTTTTTTATTTACACCAGGTATGTTTGTTTTTGTTCACTGACCTTCCGCTTATTCACTGTTATCAATACTTATTAACCATCATATAGATTTAAAATTGTAAGGCCTCTTTCTATGAGATAACCTCTCTTATACTTATTTTATTCTAGTCTTGAATTTTTATGAAGTTTTGTTGATTCTTATTCGATTATCTCTTTTCTTTGTTATACAATTTTCTACCTTCTTTGTATGTTTTTTACAGACAATAAATTGTTAGCATGACTGATGAGGGTCCGAACAGTGACCGAAACGTTTCTAAAAGTACAATCGCTTTCTCTTGTTTTGACCTTCATTTCCATGACTGGTGGTTCACTACTTAATTTAAAAAAAAAGGTCGAGACTAAACATACAACATTAGTAGAAATGCTTACTAATTCAATTGGTGGAAGAAATGAATTACCATCGGAATTAGAAAGAATTTCTACTGATAATGAGTAGTTTTCTACTAATAATTAGTAGCTTTCTATTAGTTATTAGTAGAAATTCTTACTAATTCATTTGGTGGACGACTTTTCGCGATTTTATTAGTGTAAACTGCCTAAATTGAACATTAATTGAATAATAGTCTTTACTTGAAAACTTTCCTGATCAAACAGTTTTAAATGAAGGGTGGCAGTACAGAACTAGATAACCAACAAAATCGGCATTTTTCAGGAGAGCAAAAAACATTTTGTAAAACCGAAATCACCATTTAAAGATAAGACAAATGTCCACTCCCGAATTGAAGTGTTGCTGAATTGAGCCAAAAAAGTTTGATCAGAAAAAGTTGTCCAGTTTTGAGTAAATAGATGTGGAAGTTCACAATCTCAAAGTGACACAAACCTAAAATTGAAGCAGGCACATCTGCAGATTGCAATAAAAATGCAATTTTCAGTTTTAATGAAGTATAAAAACCCGCTCCCAAGATATTGAATTTCTGAATGCGGTTAAAAAAGGTTTGGTCCAAAAAAGTTAGCCAATTTCGAGTAAATCGTCTAAGAATTTTGAGGCCAGAATTTCACATAGGTAATATTAGGTTAGAACTATGCTAAGAATGCTTATAAAAACAAATCATTTAAAATTAAACATTTTTAAATTTAAAACTTTCAAAACAATCAGAATACATTTAAACTCTTAATATTTAAACAACTTTTAATTAAAAGACTTCAATTTAAATAAATTCAAAAATTGTAGCAGTATAATCACGCTTTGAAAGGTAAAAAAAATTCCTATTGTTTCAAAAATTATGACGAATTTTTTATATGTACAGTTTTCTCTAATGAACAATAACGATAATTATGAATTAAAACAAAAATTTTGCTCAATTTAGAATTTTTTGAAAAATGGGCGAAAATCTGCAAAAAAAACATGTTTTTGGAATTAGTCGTGTGCACGAATTTTGGAGAAAGTTGAGTATTTCGAACCTGAAATTTCTTCAGCTTGAACCAAAGAAACATGTTATTATTTTGCCTTTTCGAGAAAAAAAAATTTCTCGAGGTGTTTAAAGCGTTAAAAAATCGTAAATTGTGCTTTTTTTAAGTTTCGAACACCACGAGAAATATTTCTTCTTTCGAAAAAGCAAAATAATAATATATTTCTTTGGTTCAAGCTGAAGAAATTTCAGGTTCCACATATTCAACTTTCTCCACAACTAAATCCAAAAAACATGTTTTTTGCAGATTTTTCCACATTTTGAAAAAATTCTAGATTTAGCAAGAAAATTTTTTTGGAATTTCTAATTTTTTGTTATTGTTCATTAGTAAAAATTGTACATAGAACAAATTCGTCAGAATTTTTGAATCAATAGGAAATTTTTTTTGAATTTCAAATAAAAAAATGGAACAGAAGATATTAACCGATTTCAAAAAATTTAATACTTTTTTTGGATGCCAACCCACACTTTCTTCTCCCTTAGCTCAAAAGATTCGATTAATTTTTGCATTTTCACTCCGCCCTAATGTGTGGGCTGCTTCCTCTCGGATCTAGTTGAGATTTTTAGTATGATTTGACATTGATGTAAAATTAAATTTCCCGAAAGATTATATCAGAGAAATAATTTTTATGAGAGTCATAGAGGTTAGAGAAAGAAATTGATAAACCTTTTTTTCTCGAAAACGGCTGAACCGATTTTGTTGAAAAAAAAATGTTATAAAGGCCAATGGGACAATTTATGAAAAAAAAAATTTTATTTTTTAACCAATACAGCGAGTGAAAAATAACTTTTTTTTTAAATTTCAAAAAAATGTAAGAGCGTTATTTTGATTAGTACCGCGACCATATTTTCACAAAAATATCTTCTAATTGTGCACTTAAACATATATTTTTGGTAATTTTTTCAGAGAGATAGCTGATGGTCAAAAAAATGTTTGAAAATTACCAAAAATTTTTGTCACCTGTTCATTGGTATTTCCAATAATAATAATAATAATAATAATAATAATAGCCACATACTCCGATGCTTTTTGGACTGCCAAGAAGAAAGCGGCTAGCCGCTTTTTGGACTGGATCGGAAGATCATTCCCGAAAAGAAAAAGAATAAAAATTCTATTTTTCGTTTTTAAACTTTTGACTGTAGCTTTATTTTATTTTTATGACTATAATTTGATTTTGACTTGTTTTTGTGTTTATCGGGATTGTAGAATGTTGTCCTTTGTGTTTAGAAATTTTTAATTGCTGACTGTCCATTGTACTTGACTTAGTCCGTACTAGCGGCCTTACGACCAGGTCCCTTCAGGACCTGTGATAAATTTAAACTAAACTATAATAATACACTGGAAGCGCGGTTCTTTGCCGAGCGAAATATTGCTTCCAGGAAGTAGTTTATACTTACTAACACATTCAAATTTGGGCAAGGGGTCCGAGGGGACGAAGAAAGCTGAACTCGAATCTCAGCGGTAGCGTAGCAACAAAGTGCGCAATAGTGACGCAGTAGTCTACGCGTCGGTCAGCGTCGGTTCGCAACAGTTCATTTTGAGTGTTTTGGTTATGCGTTACGTGTAATAATTCATAAATACTAACTAAATCAAACTTTACAGTAAAATAGACGTTAAATTAAACTTATATTTAAAAAATATTTTTCACTCGTGACAAAAATCAAACAGAAATAGTTCATACAACCCTGACTTGTTTACGTTTAGAGACACTCGCTTTAATGCCAAGGTCATTGAGGCAACCCCCGAAGCCGGCATTAAATCGGGCTTTCAGTGTAATATTACCAAACTGTACAACCACTAAATATCACACTGACAGAGTTTAAATCGCGAGACAAAAAGATGTGAACCAGCGGAACTTAGGCACTTCAATCTGGACAGAATGAATTAATCATCCATCTAACTTTATTGTGGAAATAAAATTAATTTCGATGCTGTAAAACAAACAGTGCAACGGAAACGTGATAACTAGTGTGTTGAAATAAATTTTTCCCTTTGTACACACAATTTTTTACATGCACAAAAAACCATTGTTGTGAATTTTATAGAAATCGATATCCTGTCTATTTCGGTCAGCTAAATTTCTGAAACCAGAGCAGAGTACAGATCTAGGACAGAGTCCACTTATACAGAAAACAATGGTGGTTCTAAGCAATACCAGAGTCTGGAGTGTATACATAACTTCTTGAGCTGATGAACATCTTCTTCAGGAGGAGTGGGTTCTGCGCGAAATTGCCCAGGCTCTTGTGACGAATATACCTATAGTGGTTTAGTACCTCGCAAGGCGTAATGCACAGCGTGCGATGCACCCTAATAAAAAGCTCGACGAGAAATGTGAAAAGCGGCTCATATAGGTGTTCGCGAACTGAAATATTCAGAGTGAGAAACGCATAAGTGCAACTCCTAAGCATACGCATGTGTACAGTGTACTGCAGTAATTGCAGTAAGTCGAAGTCTTGGGAAATAAACTACCAAGGTATTCGAGCCAAGTTAACCAACCAAAATTCACACTGTATAGTTGGCAGCGACTCTTGAAAATATGTAGGACGGAAGTAAACTCGCGACTTCAGGAATGCCTTTGGGCAACGCCTAAAGACTTTTGCTATTTATATTTTCTGCAATCGAAAATAATATAGCGAAAACGATTATTCACTATAATCTTTAAAGTGTTATCCTCTTTAGTAGCTTTTAATGTCAAATTTAGGACATTAATTTGTTAGTGAAGAGATATGAATAATCGTTGAAGATCTAATAATGTCTGCAGGTAAAATCATTTTTGTTGGTGAAAAGTCAGATTGCACTTTTCGTACAATCCAATGGGAAATGTCAAGAAGGATAGAATTACCAACGTGATAAAATTAAACATATTTTCAGCCTGCACTCCTTATATTAATACGGAGACTTAATAATTTTTAAAAATTATTTTTGCAACATAAGGTTACGTGCTCTAAGAGTGAACACATTATTTTTTATTAACACAGTAAAACGCCGATCCTCAAATCTACACCACTTTTGGTGTTGTTTCTAGATGCAACAAATTTGAGAACATCGTTCTCATTTTGAAAATCTACTAAAAAAGTGTTGAAATGAGACTGTTTTTTTCTCATTTTTAGAATCGTAGAATCTCGAATCGAACTGTCATCCAGTCAAACAAAACTGTCAAAACAATTTTGTTCCCAGCTATTTCCACCAAATGGATGACAATTGTCAAGTTAGAGATAATATAAATGATATAATTTTTAATTTCTTTTTGTTCAACAGCGTGTTCCTGTGATTTCAAATAAATTTGCAGTGTTAATATACGTAGGTTAAGATGACACTACTTTGTCATGTCATTCTAACTTTTAAAACCGATGCAGATAAAATTCCTTAGCAGCATGGTACAGTCGGACCTGTACACATAACCTGTAATAACCTGTAATATTTAATACGTGTTGTATGTTTAATCTCGACCTTTTTTTTATATTAAGTAGTGAAGCACCAGTCATGGAAATGAAGATCAAAAGAAAAGATGCGATAATTCTTTTTGAAACGTTTCGGTCACTGTTTGGACCCTCATCAGTAAAAAAAACATTTATTAGATCTGTAAAAAAACATACGAAGCAGGTAGAAAAAATGTATAACAAAATAAAAAATAATAGATAATAATATTAGAAGATAATAATGCACCTGCTGACTTTATCTTCGTATTTTAATTTATACCAGGTATGTTGTTTTTTCTATTAACCTTCCGCTTTTTCACTGTTATCAATACTTATACCTAGTCATATAGATTTAAAATTGAGGGCCTCTTTTTTATGAGACAACCTTTCGTCTACTTATTTTATTCTTGAGTTTTTTTTTTACAAAATATTGTCAACTTTTATCATCTGTGACGTGGAACGAAGAAAGCAGCCTTACGACAGAAAAATCCATTTTCAGGTTTTTATTGTTTCTGAAGAATGAAGATTTCCCATATGGAATAAAAAAATACCCATTGCTCCACGATCAAAATGGAATTTTCTGGAGCTCAAAGTCGTAAGAGCGCCTCTTTGTCTTCTTCCGTCTTCCTTTCACTTTGATCCGTTTTTTCTCGTTAACTCCTTTTCAGTCGTAAGGCTGGTTTCTTCGTTCTACGTCACATCTATTATTTTTCATTTTGTTATACATTTCTCTAACTTCTTTGTATGTTTCTTACAGATCTAATAAATGTTTTTTTGACTGATGAGAGTCCAAACAGTGGCCGAAACGAATTATCGCATCTTTTCTATTGACCTTCAGTTCCATGACTGGTGCTTCGCTACTTAATATTTAATATGTATGTACCATACGTACATTAGGATGGTCCGAATTTTTTTCTCCGAATTTTCATGCTCTCACCCCATAAATTTGTTCAAATACACAAAAAAATAAATCCCTTTTTTTTGGAAAAAATTATATTTAGAGGTTCCGCAAGCTCCATGAAGTTTAACACGTATTTCCCATAAGAAAAAAATATGTTTTTTATAAATTTTATACAGAATCGTCAATATTAGGTGAATCGAGTTGAAACTGAAAACTTCTCTTTATAATTACCCATAAAACAGGAAACAATAATTTATTTTTAAATATCACCCCCATAAGTATGTTTTATAGGGTCCAAAAAAACCCCATATGTCAAAAATTGGGTTTTGCTAATTTTTGGTGCTAATTGATTCTTTTGCGATTTTTTAAAATGCAAATTGTTTCTCATACATAAAATATTACTTTATACTGATAATTAGAAGTTTACATAATTTTTTAAATCAATTTGTTATTATTTATAGCGATTTTCTCTTAGAATAGAGTTAGAAAGTCGCGATTTTTTCCGAATTTCTCGATTTGTTTTAAACTTTTCAGTTTATTTTAGTTTTTAAACTTTTCAGTTTTATTTTAAACTTTTCAGCGAGGCAATAATCAATTAAAGTTAACAGAAATAATTGTTAAAACAATTTATTATTATTTATAACAATATTTTCTTAGATTAATGCTAGAAAGATGTGGTTTTTAAAAAATTTTCCACTTTTTGTCCACTTTTCAGTTAGAATGAGGTAATAATTAATTCAAATTAACAACCATAATTGTTTAAATTCAGCTTTTTGACCACTTTTCGTTTAGAGTGAGTTAATAATTAATCCAGTTCAACAAAAATTAATGAAAGTTAACAAAACATAATTTTTTAAACAATTTATTATTAATTATAACATTATTCTCTTAGAATAATGCTAGAAAGTTGTGGTTTTTTCTGAAATATTCAACTTTTTGTCCATTTTTCGCTTATAGTAAGTTAATAATGAATGCAATTTTACAAAAATGATTGGTTAAACAAATTATTATTATTTATACTACATTCTTCCATAGTAATGCTATATAGTTGCGGTTTTTTTCTAAAATATTCAACTTTTTTTTTCACTTTTCACTTAGTGAGGTAATAAATAATACAAGTTAATAATCATAATTATTTAAAAAATTGATTATTGTTTACAAATATCTTCTCTCAGAGTAATGCTAGAAAGTAATGCTAGAAATGCTGGAAAGAAATGCTAGAAAATTTTCAGTTTTGCTTTGACTTTTTAGTTATGAACAAATAATAAATGGACAAGAATCATTTTTTAAATGTACTTTATTTTTTTCAAAGTGAAGAGTTTTTACTCTTCCGCAAATTTTTTACAAATATTAATTTAAACAAAAAGGCTATCTTACAGTAGAGATAAAAATAAAGGATGGAATAATTAGGAGCAGGTAGGAGGAGTGGGTCTATAAATGACTTGTAAAAATTTTGTTTTGAAGTTTGAAGTTTGTTGCAAAGGTTAAAGAAAAATTTGGAATTGCTCTCATTTTACTATCAGCCTGAATAAAATAATTAATTGATTGTTATAATCCATTAATTATTTGATTGTAATAATTAACTTGCATTAAGTATTACCTCACTAAGTGAAAAGTGGACAAAAAGATGAATATTTCAGAAGAAACCGTAACTTTCTAGCATTACTATACGAAAAGATAGTTATAAATAATAATTGTTTATTTCAATAATTATGTTTGTGAAATTGTATTAATTATTAACTCATTCTCAGCGGAAAGTGGACAAAAAGTTGAATATTTCAGAAAAAAATGCAACTTTCTAGCATTATTGAAAGAGAATATTATTAAAAATAATAACAAATTGCTCAAATAATTATGTTTGTTAACTTGAAATAATTATTACGTCACTCTAATTGAAAATTAGACAAAAGGTGGAAAATTTTACAAGAAGCGCAACTTTCTAGCATTATTCTAAGAGAATATTGTTATAAATAATAATCAATTTATTCAACAATTATTTATGTTAACTTTAATTGATTATTGCCTCGCTGAAACTGAAAAATTGAAAACAAGTTGAAAAATCGGAAAAAGCCGCGACTTTCTAACTCTTTTCTAAGAGAATATTGCTATAAACAATAATAAATTGTTTTAACAATTTATGAAAACATCTTATTCTCAAAAGGAAGTAAAATTTTATGTAATAGAAACAATTTGTACTAAAAACACCGTGAAAAAATCATAATTAACGCCAAGGAATTGCAAAACCCAATTTTTTACTGATGAGGTTTTTTGGGACCCTATAAAATCGACTTATGGGGGTGATATTTAAAAAGTAATTGTTGATTCGTATTCTATGGCTTATTGTGAAGAAAAATGTTCAGTTTCAACTCGATTCACCTAATATTGACGATTCTGAATAAAATTTACAAAACCGTCTTTTTTTCTTATAAGAAATACGTGTTAAACGTCATGGATCTTGCGGAACATCTAAATATCATTTTTTTTTAAAAAGGGCATTTATTTTTATGTGGATTGGAACAAATTTGGGGGTGAAAGCATGAAAATTGGAAGAAAAAAAATTAGACCTCTCTAATGCACATTCAGTGCTGCGGGAGACGCAAAATTCGAAAAAGTGACTTTATTCTGAAGTTCATTTCTTTATTCCTAGGAAGTTCATTTATTTATTCCTAAGGAGTTCATTTATTTATTCCTAGAGAGTTTTGTGTGAAACTCAACTACATTCATGCTACAGCTGGGAAGTTGAAATTTGTCGAATTCTAATTTTGAGAATCGTGACAAATGAGCTGCAACAAAACTAACATCCGCAGTTTTCTGTGAAAAGCAAAGCAATAAAAATGAAGGAAATGTATGAAACTTAATGCGTTATACAAGGGTTGCATATATCCTTTTTTCACTGGGCTTGCGGATAAACCAAAGGGACCATTTGCAGGTCTTATCCCAGGGTTAGACTGGGTAAAAGCAAGAGGTGAAAATATTGAATTTCTTGAGGGTGACAAAACCTGATTACCTCCAAATCCGCACACTTGATACGATAACGCGATCAAAGAATCTTCCTTCCGACCGCTTTAAATCTACTTTCCTTTACTTCTATGCACGTGTCACGTGTCTGGACATGTGACACCAAAAAAGACAAAAGTATATTAACTACGTATAGTATTTTGATAATTTGAAATTTTTTAAAATGTTATTGCAAAATTCAGCATTTACCAACAAGTGACTGATGTTTTGTTTCAGCTTTCATTTTGATCAAATTGCTCAGATGACTTTAATTTACGCATCGGCTCACAATAAATCTTTTTGAATGGCTTATTCGAGTTCAATGGTTACACAGAGAGCACACTTGCAAATTTCATGATTTAAGGTGCTTTTTGTTTTCATCTGCTACTTCACCCCCTTACTCGATTTTTTTATACATATATTTTACTAGCAACTCATCATACGATTCTCATCCATCAATGTTGTTAACGATGGTTTCTAAGCTAATTTTATATTTTTTAAATAAATTTTACCTCGAGATTTTAAATCTAGAATAAACCATACAAAACCTAATAAAAATTTCTTAAGGAATAAGAAAATAATAATATTTTTCCAATTCTCAAAACGTCACGTCCAGACTTTATTTAGTAGATGTTATAAGTTGCAACGTTTCGGTAACGTACCGTTACCCTCATCCAGCACTATATATAGAAGAACATGATAATTATTAAAATTATATCTTATATGTGACGCGATCCGAGAAAAGGGACCTATTAGGCAAAAGTGAAATTTTACAGGGCGAGCGATTGCAGAAATCTCCGCCACTCCGCATGCGTTCAAAAATCTCTTTTTTAATAATTTATATCTTGTGAAATAATGCAGATACAAAATTTCTGATTGCACTCCTAAAAAGATCAGTTAAAGAACTTATAGAATCCATCATAATCCGAAAATCGATTTTTTGCCTAGTAGGTCCCTTTTCTCGGATCGCGTGACATATAATAGATTTTAAGCATATTTAGAAAAGTCTGCTTACCAAGATGATAAGGAGAATTTCTCTGTTGAGATAAAAAATTGGTAAAGTCGATGGTCATTACATTTAATTCAGTTAGAATTTAAAAACATATACATAAAAGCTCAATTCCTAATTTAAAAAAATTCCTGGGGCACATCCGAGAATTCCCAAAAAATTTTGGATCTCAACATTTATTTCATCATTGTTATAATTAAATCTTTCTTCAAAATAATATTTCATTAAACAACATCAGTGCATCAAAAATTATACAAGCATTGACATTATAAATTTAATCATGAATAATAGCGTGAGTTTTGAAATAATTAGTACCCTGAATTTAAGAGCGATGTATATTGAACGCTTTTATGCACATAAATTACTTTATTCGTGTTATTGCCAATAGGGAAGAGAAGTTAGCGAGTAAACATTGATTTATCGCACAATCCTTGTTTCAGCGTACATTACACAAAAGGTGGATCGTGCGCACATCCAAATCAGTCATATAAACTAGAGAATAATACTACTGATGAATAGAGATCATGCATCAGGCTGCGATAGGATTAATACATGATACAAAACGACAAGCTCATTGTCGCCATCATAACTCAATGATGCTGAGCAGGTTGTACGATATTTGCTGGCAGATACATTTATTTTGAAAATTATTTCGAATCCATTGGCCGGAAGCATTACGATATCGTAATGACTCGGAAATCGATAATATTCACACATCCAATCGAAATAATGATTCGCGCTTAGTTCCCTTGTTCGTCATTCAACGAAAGCAAAACAACTGATAGTTATCTGCCATGTCTACCTTTTAATTTACTCCATCGGATATCCCGACATAAATTGTTAATTCCCGAATGATTTGACTGTAAATTCTTATCAATGTTTCATTTCACGCATCACCGCTGCTGTGACAAAAAACCAAATTAGAGGAAAAGACAAATTGACCTGCGTATGAAAATATATATTTTTTTAATTACTACGTTATCAAAACTGAGTTTTCGTATCTGCTTAAACTTTACGTTAATATACACTTTTCAATAATTTTGTAGATAAAAAATTCAACACTTAAGTATGTTTCTGAAAATTTTTTCCTGTGGAATTATCACAGGCAACATAAATAAATGAGTTGAAACCAATATCAAAACATAGAATCAGGGATCCGAACGAAATTAAGGGCCATTTTTCGATATTTTCCAATTATTCCTTCAAATTCAAAATAATTTGGCTA
>JBAGKK010419184.1:0-17985 GCA_037177015.1 Euceroptres primus
CTCAGATATATTTAGAAAAAATTAATTAATCACAGGATATGTGAAAAATGATAGGGACTTAAAATGGTCAACTTTTTCGCACACAGTAAAAACTAGACTTTTCTTTAATCCGGTATGCTTTTTTGGGCGTTCTAATATGATCTTCGGTTTTTCTATATGATATCTCATCAACCTTATTTTGAAAGATGATACCAAATTCGATTTTGTTGCCCGATTTGTTTCCATACCGAATTTGCCTCTAAAAGCATTTTTATTTTTTAATGTGCAGTCACCCATATATAACATGAAAGGCAAAAAATAAAAAATTCTTAAATAAGCAATTGGAATTATTATCTTAGGTAAAAACTACAATTGTTTCAACCGATTAAGAGTATCGATTTACGTAATGCAAAAAATGAATTATAAATGTGATGCAACGTGATTTCAAATAATTCTCAACTCGTAAAACGTAAACGATTGAAAATTCATAAATCCTAGAGGAGACCTGCACTTTTGTAGGATTAAGTTTGCGCAATGCAAAAAGGTCCCGAAACACCCAATAATTAGAGGTAACATCGTTATTAAAGTCACTATTATAACGTGTAAAAGCAGGTATTGTAAAATACACCACTCTTACAGAGAGCCTATTAAATAATAATGGCAGCCACGTTACATGTGAAAGTGCCCATTATAATTATACCTTTTATAGTTGCTCTTACCAATGCAGTAGAAACTTTGTACTTCCTTTTTTTATTTACGAAATATGTAAATATATTTAAAAATAATCAGAACTGATCAGAGCTGATCATAAATAATAAAATCCATAAAATAGACATTTTTTACTTCTAATTTCCGATTACAAATTAATTAAGTAGATGAACAAAACTTGTTAAACTTGTAAAAAATTTTTAAAATTGAGGGTCTGGATCGAGAAACTCACCCAGCGCTCGAGATCAAGTGAAAGTATCGTCCAAACGGCTCGGTGAACGGAAATTTTAAAAGTCAAAAAATTATTTTTTAAAAACATAGGCTTGTAGATAATGATGAGACGGAACCTTTTTCTGTTTTCTGTTTCTTTATTGGATGATTATTTTTAATAATAAGCATAATAAGCTAAAAAAGGTTTCCCCAAATTTAATTAGTTTTTAAGAAATGGATCGTCGAAAGTTAGGCAAATATTATTGAAATTGTTTCAAACTTGATAGACCCTAGCAATGCTTACAAAACAAAGAAAAAGTTGAAAATCGCCTATCAATTCAATTCATAAATACTTCTTTATATATGTAAAATTATAAGTTGATTTTATATGCAAACAAAAAATTATAAATTTATATCGCTAGATCATGAAAAACGAGTGAAATATGTCTTTACTCATACTAAAGTGAATAAATCAAATTTACTTAACAACTTCAATCCAGGGTCAACTTAAAAATCTATTTTACCTGTAATTTACTTGACGCCTCAACTGATGATTATAGGAATGCATTTTTAATTTCTGTGATTTTATCAGTAGATTTTATCAGTGGATTTTAAGATGCAGCATATCTCATTAAAGGTAAAGGATAATTAACTCAAATGGATTTACTATGCCTTGGTTTAGTCCTCAAATGTCTACCTGAGAACAGTTCCCCTTCCAGTGCGCACACGGCACTCATTCACGCGCCTCGGTGCAACTTAGGATTGGGCTCCTGTTGAGATAATCCCTTTGTCCTTTATTTTCCTTGAGACCAAGTCAATAAAATTCATCTACACAAATTAAAACTTCTATAATTTGACGATTTGAAACTTGATTCAAAATTCAAAATTCAGATTCAGTGCATTTTCCCGATTACAAATATCTTAAAACTTTTCCTAAATATTCAAAATTAAAATTATTCTTATCTAGAAATGCACTGTTGGAAGTTTCCATGGCAATTTTCAGAAACATGAAACTGAAGCTTTATGCTGTTATCGGTACTAAAATTTCAGTTACAGTTTGGTAAAATACAGTTACAATTTGGTAAATTTAAAATAAATTTAGGAAAATTCAGTTAGAATCACTGAGAAAAAAATACTTTTGAATTTATAGCATATGCTGTAAAATTATGTAATTGTAACGGAATATTCAGTTACTTCACTAAGAAAAAAATAGTTTGGAATCTATAGCATAATATTGCGATCTGCCAAAAGCAGATGCTATAGATTTCAAATAATATGCTCTGGAATTGATAGCATCGCTGTTGAATCAAAATCTACTATTTTTGAATCAAAGTTTACCGATTTGAATCAACAGTGATACTGAGAATTCTATAGTTTATTATTATAAATCAATAGCACCTGCTTTTGGTAGATCGCAATATTATGCTATAGATTCCAAACTATTTTTTTCTCAGTGAAGTAACTGAATATTCCGTTACAATTACATAATTTTACAATACTTGTAACTAAAGATTCTGAAACTTGTAACTGAAAATTCTGAAACTCCCAACCCAACTTATAATTCCGAAATTGTAACAGAACAAATTTTACGTTTAGGTAACTGAAGCGTTATGCAATTACATGTAACTGAAAATTTAGTTATAGTTTGGTAAATTTCAGTTACAATTTTGTAAATTCAAGATAAATTCAGGAAAATTCGGTTACTGTAACTGAAATTTAGGAAAAATTCATGAAAATTCAGTTACATTTTGGAAATTTTCAGATGCGGTTTCTGACAAGTCTTTAATTTCATAAAAATTTCTGTAATCAACACCTAAAACTGTCGTGAATTTACGAACATTTCTAACAGTGAAGATAAGTTGGAAATATTTAATATATTTAAACTTTTTTCGAAATTTTGTCTTTTGACAAGTTTGCATACAAAAGAAGACGAAAAAAGAAAGGAAGGAAAAGGACTTGATTGGAAGCCTTCATGGATGCCTTCTATTTTCTTTCTTTCTTTTTTCTTTTTTTTTTTAATTTTTCCAAATTGGGTTGATTGTATTTTAATATTAAATTTGAAAGCCTTGTTAAAAAATCTCTAGTGTAATTCAATAATTTCTTAGGACTAACCTTTTTCAATTTATGGATTTCTAAATAAAACTTATTTTTATTTCGCATGTCTAAACAAATTTTTAAATATTTATAATCGTGAAAATACACTGAATCTGAATTTTTAACTCTCAACATCATAATCGTCAAATTATGGAAGTTTTTATTTATGGAGATGAATTTTATTGAGTTGGTCAAGCAAAGGACAAATGAATTGTCTCAGCAGGAATCCAACCACAAGCTACACCGCACAATGGGGAAAAAGTACCTTTTTTGGACAAAAATTGCCCGACAGTGCAATGGATTTTGACGGATTTTTTTTAAAAATGAGCGTAAGGCTTTCAGGTATAACGAGTAATTGCGAAAAATTCACTTCGACCAAAGCAAAAATTTTTATTTAACAACAAAGTTGAATTTTTGTTGTTGTTGACTTCTGGGATGTACCACTTTTTTAAGGTTTTCAAATACATTGAAAAAGGTCTTCAATCAATGTAATAACTATCTAACAATGGATTCTAGTCGGTGATTAGAAGGAAGATAAAGATCAGAGGAAGAAAACAGAATGTTCATGATGTTATAAACAAATAATTAAACGAAAGTTATTTTTTCCTGATGCGCAATAATTAGCTGTTTGAAATACATACTTTTTGTAGAAAATATGACAAAAATTATTGTGTGATTGCAATCAGTTATTTGCAATCAGTTATTTGGTAATTATGTAAACAATTTTTATTAACAAATGCACATTTCGATCATTTTTACATGAACAGGCTTAATTTTTTTTTGAATCAGCTTAAGATGTCTTGCCACAGACTCTTGCTGTCATATTTTCCAAATTCACAAAAAATTATTGATTTTCATAAATAATTTTTATTAACAAAAGCACATTTTGACAATTTTTACATGAATGGGCTGAGAGAATCAGCTTAAAATGTCTTGCCACAAACTCTTTGCTAGCATATTTTTCAAAGTGAAAACAATTATTAATTTTCATAAATTATTTTTATTAACAAAAGCACATTTTGACAATTTTTACATGAATGGACTCATTTTTTTTGAGTGAATCAGCTTAAACTGTCTTGCCACAGACTCGTTGCTGACATATTTTTCAATGTGAAAACAATTATTAACTTTTATAAATAATTTTTATTAACAAATTCACAATTTGACCACTTATACATGAATCGGCTTATTTTTTGTGGAATTAGCCTTAAATATCTTGCCAAAGAACTCCTTGCTGTCACACTTTTCAAATTGAAAAACATTGCTTTTAATAAATAGTTTTTATAAACAAATGCACATTTTGACCATAATCTCATGAATAAGTTTAATTGTTTTTGTAGAATCAACTTAAAATGTTTTGCCAAAGATTTGTTGCTGTCACATTGTTCATACTGACAAAAACTGTCAATTATATAAACACATTTCATAAACAAAAATCGTTTAAATAATTGACAGTTTCAATCAATTTGAAAGTATAACAGCAAAGAGTTATATTATGGACACATTTTAAGATTCTGCAAAAATACTTAAGCTTATTCATAAAAAAATGACTAAAATATGCATTCGTTTATAAAAATTATTTATAAAAAGGAACAATTTTCAACAATTTGAAAAATGTGACAACAAGGAGTCCTTGGAAAGATAATTTAAGGCTAATTCTATTAAAAAATTAAGCCTATTCGTGTAAAAGCGGTCAAAATGTATTTGTTAATAAAAATAATTCATAAAAATTTATAATTATTTTCAGTTTAAAAAATATAATAGCAACGAGTCTGTGAAAAGACATTTTAAGCTGATTCTACAAAGAAAATTAAGCCTGTTCATGTAAAAAATGTCAAAAGGTGAATTTGTTTATATTAAAATTATTTATTTTAAATACATTTTTACGTTTAAAAATTATTTAAATAATTAAAATTAAAATTTATTTATTTAAAAGTTAAAAATTATTTATTATCACTAGGAGAATCCATTTCTCGATTATGAGTGATTCTTAGTCGCCTAAAAAAATAAAAAAATATATAAAAATTAATAATTTTTTTCAATTTAAAATTATGACAGCAAAGAAAAAATTAGGCCTATTCTTGTAAAAATGGTCAAAATGTACATTTGTTAATAAAAATTATTAATAAAAATTAATAATTTTTTAAATTCAAAATTATGACAGCAAAGAGTCTGTGGCAAGACATTTTAAGCGAAATCCACAAAAAAAATTAAGTCATTAAGACCATTCATGAAAAAATGGTCAAAATGTGCATTTGTTAATAAAAATTGTTTAAATAATTATCAAATAACTGATTGCAATCATTTATTAATTTTGTCATATTTCCTACAGAAAGTATGAATCTCAAACAACTAATTATTGCGTATCAGGAAAAAATAACTTTCATTTCTTAATTTGCTTATAACATTAAAAAACATTTTTTTTCTTACTCTGACCGACTAGAATCTATTTCTAGATAGTTATTACATTGATTGAAGACCTTTTTTAATGAATCGGAAAACCTTTTAAAAAAATGGTACACCCCAAAAGTTAACAACTACAAAAAATCAACTTTGTTGTTAAATAAAAATGTTTGGTTTGGTCGAAGTGAGGGGAAGTATCGTAGGCGCACTGGTAGGGGAACAGAACTCAGGTAGCTAGGGCGGAATTATTGATGATCGCCCAATCAATGCCTTTTTGTTTATTTGGCAATTAAATACACCAATTAAAATTGATTTATTAAAATGCATTTAAGATTCATGCACAATCTTTAGAGAACACACTCAATATCTGTTGAGTTATTGCTTAGATTTTTAAATATGATTTCTCGGGTTTATTGCCGCAGAAATGAAAGCTTCCACGTGTATATTTACTATTTCACTTTCTTCTATAATAATTATATACTGTGCAGTAATTTAGTTATTTTCAGTTTAAATCATGTAATGGCAAGGTGCAAGTGTGAATTCAAAACAGTAAACGAACTTTATAGTGAAAAAATCAGGTAGAGAATGCGGAAGCATAGCTAATTTGTTAAAGGAATTCATGTTCCAGTTTTCAAACAATTACACTTTCAGTCTTAAGTTCTTATCAAATACCTACCGACAGTTAATTGAATATCAATGATGAGTACAGTTTGCATAATAGGGTAAATCAAAAAACACAAATTTTGGAAATTGAAAATGCCTTAGCACTGAAAAGTTTTCTTTTGATTAAATTACAACACTAAGTGTCAACACAAAAATTGGGCATATTAAGTGGATTTCGAAAAAAAAGCAAAATTAGCGTTTTTTCAAAAACCTGAGAATATTATTAATATTAGTATTATTATTATTAATATTAATATTAACCGATTGATTTCAAATTTTACACAAGGTATGAGAGACCCAAAAGCAGACTTTTCAATGCTAAGGCGTTTTCAGTTTCCCAAATTTGTGTTTTTCAATCAACCCTATATATATATATATAAGAAGTGATACTTTTCTTAGGGAAAATAAATGTACCTTTCATAAGAAAGTTAATATACTATTGAAAAAGTTAAATTACCGAAGAATTATGTTTTATAGTTTTAGAATGGAAATTCGAGGAATTCATAAAAGTGTTTTTAAAAAATATTGCTTCATTGAAGGCAGGTATAACCTAGAAAGTTACTGAGCTTAGGCAGAAATGAACCTGAAACACATCACTATCCGCTCCATCGAACTCAAACGCAAAAATGTGTAATTCTTAGCAAGTGGGACACTGATGGCATCGTTAAAAGCTACGCCCACTCATCCAATAATTATCCCCGGATGTTATTTGCAATTTATTGTCGTAAGACTAAAAAACATTGCAATCTTGGAATAAATATCTTAATAAAGTAACATAAGTCTTCTGTCTTCAAATTTCTTACTCAATCTTAACCCCATACCGCCATATGTAGCAAATTTGCTATGTTCGAAAAATTCATATTTAAAAAAAAATAGTTTTACCAATTTTATTGAAGAAGAAATTTTGATTGGTGAAGGCAAATAAGTGAAAATTTGTTTTGAAATTTGTTTTTTGAAATTTATTTTTGAAAATTTCTTCTACAATTAAACTATGGAAGGCGATTTTAAGGTTTCTTCAATCTACCAATTTTAATTACAAAAATTTTGAAAAAATTTACAGACATTACTGCGTCTTATGAAAGGTTTTCCGAAAAGAAATTCACTGAAAAGTTGATTTATTTAGCTATAAACATTCAAAAAGTAAATTTTTCAAAAGTGGTATTTTTCAAAAATTTACATGCGGAAAAACATGTACCAGTTGAAAAAAATGATTTTTTTCGCTTAAAAAGAGGTGCTAGTCTTATAGAGTTAAACATCTGCAATCTCCAATTTTCAATCTTTACTGCAAAAATTGCAATCCTATATCAAGTTTAATTTTATGTTAACCAATAAGAAAGACTTTAAAGCTATATTTTCGAAGTAAATTGATCACTCAACTACACGATCTGAGTTTAAACTACTTAAAGATCATTAACGAAATAACGAAATTCCAGTAAACTTGGAAAGGAGAAAAATGTCGAATTCACGTCACATATCACTTTTTCTATTATTATTATGGTACGCATCTAATCAATTAAGAGTAACTGGTGCTTAAAAGAACTGCAAATTGGTTGTCATTGCCTCTTGCGTGAGCTTATATCTAAGGTCGGGACGAACTAGTTAACACGCTGTGTCTAATAAATCCTTCGAATCTGTGTCGAAAGTATAAGTCCTTCAAAGTTTCTTGCAGAGAAAGAAAAACTTGACTCTTGCAAAATACCGGGAATCTAATGTAACCGTTATACCTAATGCAACTGACCTGGTAATGATAAATAACGAAGTTTACGACCTTCAAAGCGACTTTGTCAAAGGCGAATTTTCTCCTTTTACCGTATGTACACGAATTATATCGCCTTGTTTTTTTATCATCCATTGTCTTTTCAGGTCGTTTCACATTTTTTTTATCGCGTTTTTTTAGGCATAAGCACAGAAATTGAGCAATTTCTAGGGGTTGACCTTACATCGTCCCAGAGAGAAAAAAGATGGTTAAGGTATATAAAATCATAATTTTATTAAATCAAAGTGTAAAAACATATTGCGTAAAAAAAGTGAGTATTTACTTTTTATGATACTTATACATTATTAAATATACATATATTTATTCAAATTACTTAATTTTCTTGTCTGTGGATTCAATCTGACGTTTTTGAATATACACTCTTATCTAATTATTGCCTTCCTGAAGTGGATGTTTCCGCTGAGGTGTAATGGCCAGAAAAAAATAACAGCCTACGCTCGTTGAGTGTAAATTTCGTGAAAAGTCAAACAGTGAAATAGAATTGCATGTCAAGGTCAGACACATTTTCCGACTCTGAATACTCAAGTAGCGTATCCCTGAGGCGTATTGTCCATTAACAAAATGGCATATTACGTGATGTAAAATTTGCAATTGTCAATTTTACATAAATTATGTTATATGTACACAATATTTTGCATCAAGCTGTAAAACAGTTCTGAGAAAGATAACGATTTCAAAATTGATTCTCAAGGCTATGAATTTATAAACAATAAATGATAGCAAATTAGAAAAGAGGGTTTGTTAATGAGAAATCGATTTGTGATCAATAAAAGTCGTTGTGAAATAATTTTAAGAGGTGCCCGTCAAGATTAGAAAATGTAATATGATAATGGTATGATATATGAAGTAATTTAATTATACTATAAAATATAAAATTGTAGAGATTTAGTTTTGGATATATAAGTTTTTCAGTCCTGATTATTATTTACATTTTATATTATTATATAAAGCTTTTAATGTACAAAGTCATAACAAATTAAAGTCATAAATATAAAGTTTTATAAATTCCTATAAAACGAGAATTTATTTCCGCTGTTAAAGTAGTTCCTGCCTAAGTATACTTTTGCCAATACTGATATCATAAGCGATAAATTCATTCAATAATTCAGCATTGAAATCGGAAATCCTGGCATTTGCACCAGTTTTTATAATCGAGGGCAGGACGAGAGAAAGAAAAGAATCCTGGGCGCGCCCACCACCATTGTCCTGTCTGTTTCTCAATTCACCTTCGTTGGGATTAAACAAGTGTATGCTTCTACGTAATCTGTGAAAATAATATAATAGATGCCTACGGTATCTTGAAACCCCCGTTTAACACCTGCATGAATCCATATACAGAAATTATAAGCAACAAATTTTCAGAGCATAATAACTACTTATTTTCATTGAGAATATTTACTTTTCTAATTGAATAATATATTTATACAAATAATGCATGTTATTATAAAAAATATTATGTATACAGCTTGTGTAATTTAAATAAAAATAACTTCAAAGAATAATACATTAAATATATATTATTAAATAATTATAATATATGTTGCAATAAAAATAAAATGTCTAATAAAATAAGGATTGATCATAAAGTTTAGTTACAAGCAATGGCATATTATGGATTATCTCAGGAAGAGAACAAGAAATAATTGCTTAAGATATTAACTATTTAGTTTCGTTAGTTAATTATAAACTAGACAAGCTGACTTTCACGATTATAATAATGTAATATGATTAGTGCATATAATTTTAGGAGAAATTTTATTTATATGCTTCCCTGCATTGCTTGCCAATGTGATATGCTCTGATTCCACGCATTATAATTTTTGACTTTGAACTTCAAGAACCTGATACCTTTTGCACCAGTTTTATAGATCGAGTCATTGAGGACAACGAGAAGAGAAAAGAATGAAAAAATGTTTTAGTTAGTAGGTGCGCCTGCGCCTACTATACCATTGAACCGTCGATATTTATGTATTACGTTAGTGTAAGTACTGTATGATGCAAAGTTTATGATCCTTGTTCTCCATTGAAAGCAACTAAAACACATAACTGTTATTCAGAGATACTGGACTCGAAGAAAAAGCTTATCTTTATTGTAAAATTATTTTTCAGGCTAAATCTTATTTTTTCACGATTATTTAGAGTGGTGAAATACTATTAAAAATAACATTTATAATGTGATTAGAGAGAAGAATTAAAATTGCATTTTTATTAAATTAAACCTTATATGATGAAAAGAAAAAGTTTTGAGCTTAATTGTCTTTTTTTTTGTAATTTGAGAGTAATTGTAATTGAGAGAAAAGTATAAAGAAAGTAAAAATGTTTAGAAATGAAAAAATAGTTGCGAGTTTTAATAAGGTAGAGAGTATTATGATTAATTATATAATTATAGAGTTTCAAAATGTACTTTACACTTGCCTTTTAGTGTTTCATAAGCTTCTTAAGCTACACTTTTCTTTTAAAGGAATGTAACCATTTAATGAATTATAAATACAGAGTGCTCGTAAAGAATTTCCAGTTCAAATACCTAGAATTTCTTCGTAGGACTACATAAATTAAGATTTACAATTTTCGAATAAATTCTTAACGTTTGTACTACAAATTGTTTCAGACGGTTTGGAAAATTTAAAAAAAGGTCCAAAATTTTTAAATCCAATCTGATATATAAATGATTATAACATTCTAAAGAGTTTCTTTAAAAAACCTCAAGGCAAATTCTTTTCCTTAATTCGTTTAAATTTGTGTGCTTATGAAACTTAATTCTGCATGATTCAATTTTAACTTCTAACTTTTTTGTTTTTTAACAGCAGAGCTTGATTTCGATTTATGTTGAACTAGTCTTTAAGCAAAAAAAAACCTCTTATAATTGTGTATTTCTGCCACCGATCACTTTGAATGTTTTTTGTAAGCAACTTTTTGAGAGAAATTAGAAGTCTGATTTAATTTAAAATGAACCAGATGCCTATTCACAGAAAAAAAAAGAAGGATAAAATTTACCTCGATTCAGGGGTAAAAATTACCAGTAACAAAATTAACTTCACGATAAATTTTACTCAAATATCGGTTAAATTTTCTTTTATTTTTGTCATGTATTTTGAAAGTCGTGAAATTTTCTGAATGAAAATTTATCCCTCTAAAGATTATCTGCAACAAATCTTATCCTTACTTTTTTTGTGTAAATAGAACGATACTTCGGTTAATTTTTCTTTTTCTGGAAACGACATT
This sequence comes from Euceroptres primus, assembly GCA_037177015.1. Lineage (NCBI taxonomy): Eukaryota > Metazoa > Arthropoda > Insecta > Hymenoptera > Figitidae > Euceroptres > Euceroptres primus. The sequence goes on from JBAGKK010419184.1 coordinate 11,057, forward strand.
AGATAGTTTCATCCAAAATGAACCGGATTTTTGTATTGTACTCTGGCCATTTACACGTAGTTTCTTAAGTTTGTACACTTATATTATATATATATATATATTCGCCTTTGCAGCGAATAGGAGACGAACTTAAGGGTATTTGATACATAATGATGTCATGAATTACCGACCGATTTTAAATTTATATTCAGCGGGTTTTATAGGAAAGAAATGCAAATATAATGCTGAAATTTAAGAAAATAATAAGGAATATATCAAGGAATCGATGTCTGGTGCGTTTCAATTTTTATTTTGAAAAAAAAATCAATTAAAATTTTTTTTTCGAAATAAAAACTGAAACAAACCATACATCGATGCTTAAATATGTTCTTTATTATTTGCAAAAATTTCAGCATTATGTTTGCATTTCTCTCTTAATCAACCCGTTGAATGTAAATAAAAAATCGATCGGTAATTCTTGACGTCATTATGTATCACAAACCCTTAAGACTTGAGACTTTAAAAGTGGCGAGCGGACGGCTTGGCTGCAACAAGCAATACCATGGAATGGAATGGAACGGAACGGAATGGCAGCAGTGTTACAAAATATCAGCTTTCACCATATCAGCACTATGTTGTGTCTATACATACAGGCCGCGGCGCTCAGCGTCGCGCGGCATTATGCCGTGCCAGCCTGTGCGGAATAGCATAATGCAAAACTCGGGCGAACCTCGATCGTCTGTCAAGTCCGTCCAGAATCAATGAGAATATTTCATTTCCTGCTCGTACAACATTTTCTCCCACATGTGTGACACTCGCTCGCATAATGCTGATCAAATTGGATTAGAAAAGAGAATAATGCATGTTTCTATGTCTAATATGTCCACAACAATAATAAGGAAAAAGTGAGGAAAAAAGGTTATATAGTTCAGTTTGGCCATATCCTGAAATCAAAATTTATGATAGAAAGCAAACTTTATAATTGAATTATCGAGATGTAATTCATTATTCGGTATAGGTTTGATTTCTTTCTTATTTTTTTAAGGAGACACTTGTTTCTCCAGGTTAGAGGATGAACAAAAAGTGAGTTTTATAAATGAAAAGGGAAGTGAGAAAAGTAATTTAATTGATTGAAGAATGTTTTGTCAATGAAAAGTATTTCAGTCAGTCAATGAATTTTTTTTCAGTGAAGCACACATTTCATTCATGCAATCAATTTTTTGCTGATTAACAATTCAATCGAATTTAAATCCAAGTAAAGAGATGTTCTATTTTTACATTCTCATCATAATTCGATTTTGATTCGCATTCTTCAATTGCGATATATATAAATACTTTAAATTGAACTCATATTCAATATTTGTTTATAATTATAATTATAAACAAATTATAAATATTTGTTTAGAATTATAATTATAAACAAATTATACATATTTGTTTATAATTATAATTATAAACAAATTATACATATTTGTTTATAATTATAATTGTAAACAAATTATACATATTTGTTTATAATTATAATTATAAACAAATTATACATATTTGTTTATAATTATAATTGTAAACAAATATTGAATAATTAAAATAATTATTTAAAATTGAAGATCCGACAATTATAATTTACAAAATAAATTAGATTCACGCTTATAACGTGCCGAATATTCGTTGTACAATAAAGACAGAAGAAAGTATTACAAAGCGATGAAAGCATTCAAAGATCGACAAGACATAATATCAACAAATCTAAGAGAAATGTTAGACTTGACGTAAGCAGATTATGATCTATGTATCTCGGCCTTATAAAAATTTGCCCAATGGCAAAAAATTTGAAGATGGAACGTTTCATGTCTTCAGGCATCTTATGTCATGCTTCTCTTAATCTTATGAACGTCCCATGACGTTTGCGAAATAAGAAAAAAGTGTCATAAGGGGTTGTCTCATTGTCATCTTAAAATTTGTTGAATGTTGGGTCTTTCATATATTTTCTACGCTTCAAAATCAAGAATTATCAGAATATATAATGGTTAAATATTTCTTAACAATAAATTATTATTCTTTGTACGAATATATATATATATATATATATATATATATATATATTTTTAGACATAATGGTCTACAATTTAACCAAGTTTTGAATAATTAAAAATACTTTCAAATAAAAATGAATTGCCTTTGTCAGATACTAAATTTTCTAATTAACAATTAGCATTTTGGGTTAAGTAAAGAATGAAATAAAATGAGTTGTATTTTTAGATACCATCATACACAATAAAATTTTTTAATTTTCATAATTAAGGACACATGCTAAAATATTTTACCCGTAAATTCAAGCAAATAAATTCTCATTACATATAATGTAAGAACCATTTTGTCTTGTCCATTCTCAACAAATGAGCCGGTGCCCGTGGTCAAGTAAAAGGGCACGCTCGTGAAAGTTGAAAATTGAGATAATCGTTTTAGAATATTTTAAGTTATGTATGTAACATATTCCAGAATCATGTGTGGTATTTAAGAAAAGTGCTTTTCAACGCAATTTGCGAAGGGCATTCACTACTTTTTAAATGGATGTGTAAAGAGCGTTAAAATTAAAGACCGAACATTACGTAATTTAGGAATTTACGTTTTAATAAACTAAGAAAAGTTGAATTTTCTAAATGTAATGAAAATAAGACTTTTTGCGATGATTTAGTTATTTTCATAATTGGTTTGAAAATTCATGTAAAAATAAGAAATTCAATACCAAGGATTGTTTTTATTTGTTTTTATCCTTATGTGATACATAATGACGTTACGAATTACCGACCGACTTTTTATTTACATTCAGCGTGTTTATTAAGAGAGAAATGCAAATATAATGCTGAAATTTTGGGAAATAATAAAGAATATATTTAGGCATCGATTTCTGGTGTGTTCCAGTTTTTATTTCGAAAAAAAAATTTTTCAAAAATAATGTTTTTTCAAATTAAAAATTGAAACGCACCAGGCATCGATTCCTTGATATATTCTTTATTATTTCCTCAAATTTCAGCATTATATTTGCATTTTTCTCCCAATAAACCCGCTGAATATGAATAAAAAGTCGATCGATAATTCGTGACATCATTATGTATCAAATACCTTTAAAGTGCGTTTCAATTTTATGTTAGAATAAATACACTTCTTATTTGGTTTACATTTTTCTAAAGCGACGATTTTTTTCGAATTTTGAAACAAGTCAAGATTAACAAGGCTTAAATAATCTAAATGCCTACAAATTTTTGAACACTGACTAATTTTCGATTTATTTAAAAAGCAATACCATTCACTTAAATTCTATTTATATTTCTACTTATTCACGCCTCAACGATTACAAAAGTCACTTATTATGCCAATGTTACTGCAATATTTGCACTTTACCGTGGAGAAACTTAAGCCTACAGATTACTGTCTTATTCACTAAGTTCATTCTACGAGTCGATTTCCACCAGGAATAAGTAATTCCGTTATGTCTGACTTGGAATTATATAATTGGTAATACGTTTTGAAGGTCCGCTTTGTGGATTATGGAAATTTCTCAAGCATGTTTGCACAGCATTGAAGATAAACATCCAACTTTGATATTTCATCTACACTATTTTTGCTAGTCAAGAAACAAGAGTAATGTAGATTTCGCCGAAAGAGTTTAGCCAAAAATCAAGTTCACATTATTCGATTCGTTCTGGTAACTCTAATATAGAGTTGCGTTATAAATTAGAAGTGTGTCCAATGCGAAAACTATTTTTATTTTTTCAGGTTTTTGAAAATAGCGAAGACGTAATCATCTGGAATTTTGTATTAGCAGAGTTGTGATTTGTAGAATTAGGAGAGAGGACTCTATGAAACGGAAGGTAGTTTCCAGATAAAAATGATAATTTTATGTTTATTTAGAAATGAGTTCAGAACAATTATTTCAGATTAAAACAACTTTGTGTGTTGATGAGAGAACATTCGGATAATAATAATTATGTACTTATTAAATATAAATGATAAACTGAAAATAAATACTATAAATTGTTAAATAATATGGTATAGTGTGGGTAAAAAATATATAGGTATCCGAGTTGAGATTAATTTTATTAGGTACTTTCTCCATTCAATTTTGTATCAATTACGCCAAATTTTTTCAATTAACAATGAGACGATTATCTCATGTCTCGTATTTATCGGCGACCCCTGCAATTGTAAACACCCACCCACATTCACGTGGAGCTCCACGTGAGCGAGCGAGCTCAATGCTACTATGGAAAGTAAATTTTTTTTGTCATTCTCATGCGGGTAACCGTACACGTCCTATAGTGTCCGTGGTGAGTGTCTTACGGCAACTTTTAATCTAGGACGTATCTTATTCACTTTCATGAACGAACGTTCGTTTCGGTTTTCGTCGAACTTCCGAACAGGTGGGAAAAACTTATCTAAGCATCAATTATAGGTTCTCCTAAGAATGCTAAGTATTTTTTTTTTTTTGAAATCTTTGAAATCGTTCCTCTTGAGCGAGTTCATCACAATCGACTGCAGGAATTTATGTTTCATAATAATGATTACTTTTCTAGTTGATTGATACTCTTTTTAAATGGTAACAAAATTCCACGTACTTTAAAATATTGAAACCAGATATACATGTAAACAGTCTTTCAACTTTCTTTATTTAAATTTATCATTTTGTAAAGTGTTCTTCACTTTTAGTTTACCGGAGATTTGAGCAATGAATAGAGTAATGAGAATTTCTTAAAATAATGTTTACAGTTATAAAATGAAATAAAAACAGTACAAAAAATAATATTTTGTACCAATTATTTCCACGGGTAAATTTTAATTTTAACTCAATTTTATCTCAATTAAAACTTAATTTTAAGAAGTAACCTGCTTTCTATTCAATCAAACTAAAAAAACGAGTCATTTAAAAATTAGCTGGACGTACCTTTTTTCTCTAATATGTATTCACAGAATCAAAAGGATACATTCTTCCCCACTCTCTAATTTTTTTCCTCCAATCCAATCTAATCGAAATCTAACACACCTTTGGAAAATTGGATGATCTGAATTAAGAAAACGAATGTCGGCCTACTTAACACACAAACTATTCGTCGTGAATACTTATCGGAAGGTAAGTTTTCTCCAGCGTGAAAGTGCCAGACGAATAAAACTTTGACTCGAATCGAAAGGAAAAAAGGAGTAAAGACCAAGCCGAAAGTAATGGCGATCGATGAAATGCAAAAATGTCCCAAGCGATTGTCATGGAAATACGATACCTAGTTGTGACACTCTCAGGACATATAAGAGAAATTGAGACAGGGAGAAAAATTAAACAAGTGGGAGGAGAAATGACAGTAGTCGCCGGAAGACGGAAGGAAACTCTCTCGAATGTACAAAAGTGGTAATTAGCTACAGCTTTGCCCTCCCGAGAAAGTGACGAAGAATTGAGTCAATTGCAAGGTATAAGAACAAATTAAGTAAACGGCGAAACAGATTCTGTTATGCAAAGGAAAATTGTCATGCTTCGCCTTTTAAGAAAGTCGCCCGGCTTTTAAGAATAATAACTCATTTCTTAATATTTATGTAATCATTAATTACTCCCCTTTGTCACTTTCATCACATTTTTTTTCATTTCCAATACTTGCATACTAACAATAAGATTAGCTCTAACAGCAAACTCCTATTTCATCCAAAATTTAACGGTTCGACAAACTTTTTTACAATTCTTCGAAAGTTGACGTAATTTCAACAAATTCTCGATAACTATTTGTAATACTATTTGTAATTATTGTAATACTATTTGTAATGTTTGTAATAATATTGATGTAACCATTGCAGTATAAGGGGTTGATCATTTGTAATTTTAATGGTCGCCTGAATAATCAAAGTTCATTCCATTTAATGAATTTTCTCGATTAAGATGTACTTTGTTTTTAGTGTGAACTGTATGCAAGTCAATTAAAATGGATTCAGTTGAAATCATGTATATTAAATGTAAATAAAACAACTTCAACTGAATTCGATATCAATGTAAGTCAATTTAGCTAAATTCAAATCAATTCAAGTGAGTTCAGCTGAATTTCAGTAAATTTCAATTAATGCAAGTAGACTCAACTGAATTCAAGTCAATTTAAATGTATTCGAATAAATTCAAGAGAGTCAAAACTGAACACGATTAAATTTCATAGATATTAAAGTCAACTCGTAGGTAATTAGAGCCAATTTCAATTAATACGAATGAAATCAAGTGAATTCAGCTGAAGTCCAGTTAATTCAGCTGAGTACAAATCAATTCAAGTGAATTGAACTGAATTCAAGTCAATTCAAGTGATTTCAACTGAAATCGATTAAATTTAACAATAATTAAAGTTGATTCATAAATAATTCGAGTCATTCAATTTAATACAACTGAATTAAAGTCCATTTAAGTCAATTTAAATGACTTAACCTAAATCAGAATAAATTCAATTAGATTCGGGTGAATTCAAGTCAATTCGAGTAAATCAAATCAAACTGTAATGAATTAACTCTGACTTAATTTCTCTAGATTGAATTGACTTGAATTCATCTGAAGTCAAGTCAATTCAGCTGAATGCAAATCAATTCAAGTGAGTTTAGCTGAATTTCAGTAACTTCCACTGTATTAGAATCGACTCAACTGAATTCAAGTTAATTTAAGTGATTCAAATTGAACTCGATTAAATTCAACAAGAATTAAAGTCAACTTATACATAATTCAAGTCAATTCAATTTAATCAGGTATGTTCTCTCTAAATCTGAATTAGTCAAAAACTACTAATGAAATAACTAGAAGTCTTCCACCAATTAAATTAGTAAGCACGTTTTCCGATCCTTGAAGTTTATTTTACAACTAAGCAGATCTTAAGAAATAGACCCCATAGCCAATGAAATATTATCAACGATTTCATATAGAGGGTCAATGAAAAATACGA